>JAQBSW010002749.1:0-96680 GCA_029291075.1 Eudiplozoon nipponicum | reverse complement strand
ACGTAAAACAATCAATGCATATATATATATATATATATATATATATATATATATATATATATATATATATATATTATAGAGTAATTTAGCGTTGAAGTCGCATTTTTGAGACTTTATTTGAAGTAAGCTTCACTACTGCAGGTTTATACCTTCGTCTAGGAGATTTTAGCGTCCTATTATCCAACATTCCTTACCAAAATATATAGTGGTTAAAGGGCATACCGGCTCCTACTGACGAGTCGCCAGTAGGCACGATGCGAATGTGCATCAGATTATAGTTTCAGTTCATGCTGTCTTTAGTTTATCCTTCTGGTCACAAGTGAACTAATTTGTTACTCACCCAAATATATAGTGGTTAAAGTGCGTAATACCGGCTCCTACTGATGAGTCGCCCGTAAGCACGGAACGAATGTGCATGAGATTAGACATTCCGTTCATGTTGTCTTTAGTTTGTCCTTCTGGTCAACACTGAACTAATTTTTTTCAAGGTTCGCAATACCTAATACATACTTGTATGTATATATATATATATATATATATATATATATATATATATATATATATATTAGTTCTCCGCAACAAACAGTATTTAACTGCTATATATTTCTTCAAATTGACCAACTTGGCTAGCTGTATTATTAAATTCACCAGTAACATTAATCCAAGTAATGACGATTATCCCCCAAAGCAATAGATTTGAATTGTTTTAAAAATTAAAATTTTAGGGATTAATTTCTTATAATTAGCAACTAAGGTGATTAAATGCCACAACGTCATTAATCATTGTCCTAGTCGTATTAAATATGTAACGTCCAATACATTATAAGAAGAATATTTTCCTAGTTAGGCGTAAGAATTGGCAAAACTTCAGTGGAAAGCAACGTTTGTCTAGGATACAGTTTATGTGTCCCATGTGTATCTGATTTTGGTTCACTGTTAGTGAGTTATAAATCATGGTGTCTTGCATCATCATCAAATGTTTAATAAATGGTAATTATCCTTGTTTATTACTGTGAGGAATATGAGCGGACACTGCCACACAATTAAGATCTGCGAAATGCATAAATAGATGTTCAAGAGTTCAATTTGTACACAAAATATAAATTTCTAAATCCGTTTTCTCTAATAATTTCCTATAAATTTCACTCGTTTAAGAATTGAGTAATGCCTTCTGAATAAAGCTTTTGCTTTCAAATGAACCACAATGAAAACATTTTTCAATTTTTTTAACATCGTTATGTATCCGCTGTGAATATATGCGCTAAAAACGGCAATTCGTCCTAAACCTGTCTTATTAGTTGCTTGGATGGTTGGATATCGATTTCTATGTAAAATGTTTTGTTCATTATTAAAATATGTCTCAATTTTAACTATTTATTTTAAATGAACATGTTTTTTGTCTTATGCAAATGAGCTTCTTCTTTCTCCAGATATATGGCAAATGCAATCGATTTAGTTTTTCTCTATTCCTATGTGACTATTTTAGCGCGCATTCCCGCTTTCCTTTTCTACCTTATTTATTACTCAAATTAAATCGCCTAATAGGAAAAATCTGGTACGAGCGAGCGAAGTCACACACTAAATGACGATAAAAAGAAGACGAAATCGATATACCTCACTTGTTAACAAAATGACTAGATTATATCGTTTTGATTAGTAAAAAAGCTTATTAACTTTAATCTTTCCCAATTTTCGTTTTTTAAAGGTTTTACGAACGTGTGTGCATTACAAAACTTATTAATTTGATCAATAGATCTTGATGTAAATGTAGAACCTGTCGGCATATAAATGGATTTAAGATGATAGAAATTAGAAATCCGATTATGCCTGAATGGAGGTTTGGCAGGTTCTATTTCAAAGGGCATGAGAAAAACATGATTCCAGGTATCTAAGGAAGTATACACATGAGCAAACATTTAAGCAGATGAATAAGTGAATATAACCTTCAGATATATATTGTGTATATTGCTCGTCAATATTATGATTATTTTACACTTGCAAAATTTGAATTTTAAAATATTAACATTTTTAAAGTTATACTTATGAATGAAGTCAAAAGAAATGAGTATAAAATTGACATAACAGCACAAATAATAAATATTTGTACATTATAATTGCTCTACTTATTAGCATTATTTTTAGCTCAATAAGTGTTAATATTTAGCAATCGTATGTACGAAGAGAGCATTGAAATAGGTGTTATTGAAGTTTGCCTCTTTTACTAAGCTTTTTAATAAGTTTAGAACCGGACAATGTTCCTCAAATTCAAATAACGATGATTGTCCTTACAATAACTGGTAAGCTGATTAAAATTTGATTATAATTATAACAAAAAAATATATTGTTTCCAGCTAAGTCACTTTAAAATGGAATTTCTGTTTTACGGAAGTTCTACACTGTTGTTGACTTGTCAAGCTTAGCATCCTTTTTGCGGAAAAACTATTTATTGTCAAACACTTAACAAACGGAAATGATTCAGTATTTTATGTAGACAATATGCTAACTGTTTAGATTAGATAAAGTAGCATAAAGTCCACTGCATTAAAAAATAGTGACAATTAAATACATTTAATGTAACTATTTAAAAGAAGTCTGATGGCGGTGCCCCAATCTAACATTTAAAACAGCATTCTAAAACAGCTGTATAATGCATTTTACTATTACTCCCATTCGTGTGTTTATAATTGTTAAATATAACTCGTTTACAACAATTTCTCTTTACATTATTGTTAAAAAATTAAGTAATTATGTGCTCACTTTTACAGTAGTTATGTTTTCTCTAGGAGTGTTTTCATTATGATAATATATCAGAACAATTAATCGTACAGGGATTTTATATAAAAATGCAACAGAATAAACCAATTTTCTGCTAAAGATTAGTTTAATTAATTAACGTTCTTACTTTCATTAGAATATATTATTCCATGAAGCAAGGGATGATTTAAATGAGCCGATAATCAATAGTTTATATAGGCGTTATATACTTCTTGCTTTGAGATGAAAATCTTAAAGCCATTAACTCTTAACCAATTAAATTTATGATAATTTTTAAATGTTGATTAAGAATGCAATCGCTCGTAATAATAAATTCAAAACTATGGCATGTGATCGCTTATATTTTAGGTGAACCTTGACTCGACAACGCGAGTTCAAACTGAAAATGAACTACCTGAAGCTAACCAACACACATTCGATCAATCACAAAAACGAATTCAAGCTTTAATGGAGAAAGATTCGTATCGAAGATTTCTTCGATCTGACGTGTACCAAGTGGCACTGCAAATGGTGAAAAACAACTCCCTAACAAAAAGTGATTCTAGCTTGTCACCGGCTGTCCATGTACTTAGTACGGTTGGACGTAAGTTGTCAAAAGATTTTCACCTCCAACAAAACCAAAACAATAATCAACATGTTCAGAACCACAGCCACCAGTCAAACCTCGTTTTGCAGAATCGATCTTTGATAAGAGTTGCTGAGACAACGGAAGAACCATCCGCCATCGCTAAAGATCGCTTCATTGGAACCTCACCACCAGTAGTTCAAATGTCAAGAAAGAATCCACAGTTGGACAAAACATTTCCAACGGGCGACACGAATAGACTTCCGGAGCCAAAACACTTGCCAAGCTCAATCAGGTCGCAGAAAACCGACACTGTGAAGAGTATAAACGATTCTATTAATTTAAATAATCCGTCGTGTAGCCTAACTTTAGATTTATCTAATGATGGACATAGTGGTTCGAAAACTGATGACAAAAACGGAACCCATATTGACAATATTAATGATGGCAGTGATAGGTGACCTACGGGAAGTAAAAATGAAATTTATTTATGAAATCATGTCTCTAAAGCACAAATCAGATCAATTGCTGACGAAAAAAGGAAAATATTTGATGCAAAAAGGGAAAACTCTGACGACCCTACAACTCAGTAAACAGGCTTTGAATTTCGAAACAGTGCAGCCATTATGTACATTTTTATTACATAAACATATTTATTTTTAAGGTTCAAGTTGACATGGATATATTTTCAGATAAAACCATTAGATCATATATATATATATATATATATATATATATATATATATATATATATATATATATATATATATATATATATATATATTTATATATGGTGGCGTATTAGTAAAATTTATTTTTATAAATATTTAGCTTCCATTTTATAAATGTTAAAAAACGTCATATTTAATTATATTTTTGATAAATTCAAAAGGTTCTTTATGAGCATAATTGGATAATTTTATTTAGAGCAGTCTCCTTCGTATTGAGAACGCAGGTTAATTTTCCGGCTGTACATAATATGCAATCAATGTGGCAAATATTGATTGTTTGCAAGTATTAATAAAGTGATTAATCGAAACTCAGTTCACCATTTAAAATGATTCATTTTAGTAAATTTTTTATCGAGGTGAAATCTTATTTTTATTTTGATGACACGAATTTTATCTATTTTAAAACAGGCAAAAGCAATTAATTTTCATCGGAACGTTATTTGATGCATTTCAATTTTTTCGGAGCTCTAAAATTTTAACTTTTGTTCAAGATAGTTGTTCTTAATTTCCTGTAAAATTAAAATAAATAATATGTCATACCTCAGAAATTAACTGTAAATTTGTGTATTGCTTTGCATACTGTGGCAATACAGCATAATATGTAGAAGGCGAAACTTATTTAATTGTCTTTGTTGTAGCTGGTTGCGGTTAAAATAGTGGTAAGGAAAACTTTCGTGACGAATGTTCTGTTTAATTTCTGTCGAAATAATTGACATTTTGTATAACAGCATTTCGTATCTAGCAATATTTCACGTGTATCATTGGTGGCTGCTTATTTAAATAAATGACTTCGCATCAGTGGATGCTGGTTCTACGCTAAAACACAAATATATCGTATTTCGTTTTAAGTTAGATGAATTTATGGTGTGATACCCTATATACTTGAATTGTAAGACAGTTTAAGTGCAAATTTTGCCTAAAATCATTCAGAGTAAAAAAGAAAATTGTACACATTAAGCTCATTTTATAGACGCTGTTAAGTTGGTCAACTACACCACTGTTGAGGAAACTAAATTATTGTTGGAGATTGACAATCTTTTATTCAAGGAAGTAAAATAATGGGTACCACCCACCTGCAAGCTACTAAATACTTATTAGTTGCTTTCTTAGCACATCCAATGCATATGGATTAATAATTAACAATTTATCGCGTGAAAAAGATAGGCATAATATTATTTAAAAGAATTATTAAAATTGGTCTACTGCACTCGCTTACATCTCTTGACATTGTAAAAATTAGAATGAATAAGCGACCAAATATTTCATCAATTTTCTTGATGCTGCATTCATATTAATAGGATGAAGCCAGTGCTATTGACAAACTAAACTCCAAAAATACACTACTGTTAGAATTCCATTAACACTGAAATTTATATGAATAGGGCTCAATTTTTTAAATTTTAATTATTAATAAAATAAAATAAACTGCCCAACACCTAAATTATTCTCGATCAACACGACTATAAAAGAACTATTACTATAATAATACTTTTCGGTGACTTTTATTATGGTGATAATATGTCAACAATCTACTGAAGATTAATATACATATAAATTCATAACCTATCAATGCGAATTATTAAGTCGAAATGTTTTGCGGTAATTTTGTTTCATATTTTCGGTATTCTAATGAACACATTTTTAGATGATTTTCTGAAACTCATTTTTACATTTTTATTGTTATGTTATTTAAAAAATGTACAATGTATTTTGCAATTTTTCAACAATCAGATTGATTAATAAATAAAGAACATACCAAAGGTAGTATTTTGTCTTAAAATAGTGGTCACATACTAATTTAACGCGATAATCCAGATATCACTTGAGTCTCAGAAGGCAGAACGATATAGTTATGCTTTTTAAATTTGTTGTTTGTGATTGTATTTCAATTTTTTAAATACTTTTACGATTTTAGCTGACTTGAGTTCATTATAAATATATATTCGATTATTACGAATTAACACTAGTTAATATAAAAGCTAAAAATTCGTCCCAATAAGTACGAAACCCGTATACTTGGATGAATTGCCTTTTCGATACTATACAATTCTTAATTTATACTGACAAATGTATGTACCTAATGGGTAAGGTGTTTATATCAAAATCGCAACCTTAATTATAGAAATTATTATCACCGCCCGCGCAACCATTGTTCGTTTAATTAAAATCGTATTCCTAGTGCAAGTAATTGTAACAGTAGAACCAGTTGAAAATTTTGATTTATAATAGCAATAAGTAAACACATGAGTTATCATAAGCCATATCAAGCAACAATAATTAGAAACGGGTATAAAATCCATCAACTATTTATTCTGTAGTTGGTTAGATAAACATAAATTGCATTTAATGTGTCACAAGGAATTGCCGATAAAGGAAAAACAAACTCACTTAACATTTAAATCACGTGCTACAGAATAAGTGCATTTTCGAATTCTTAGCAAAAGAAGTAACTCTTTTAAATATGACAATGTATATTGGTGAATTTTTGTGAGAAGTTATGTTCTGACAATAGCGTAAATTTTATTAGAAATTTTACTCATGACAGCTGGTTATTAGTGTCTAAGCCGACTGGTGGATTCTGGGAATTTACGTAGCACCCAAATTTATTTATACCTTATTTGATGGCTTTTGAAACCTTTTCGTCTGTATAAAAAGCTTTTTTTAAAAATTAATATTAAACTATGCGAGAAAATGCAACGCAAGGTGCACTGTTCAAAATTAAATTGTTCCATCTCTTAAATAAAGTTGATTTATTCTTGAATATTGGCATGTGAAGATTATTACAATAATCAATAAAATTATTAAATTTATAACGGTTTTGTCTAAAATCAACTATTTATTTGACTAGACAGTAAATACTTACATTTAGCGCCAAATAAATAAATCATTGGATTTGCAGATGGACTTGAAATTTTAATTCAAAGAAGGACTGCCTACAGCAAACAAAGCTTAAAAGGAGGCGTATAATGATAAAATTTTAGTCCAAATATCTCTTGAAATTCGAATGCACTTTGGTGCATATATGTCATTATCCTAACTGTACTTTAATTACATCATTACAGTATTCCTTAAATTTTTTAAATAATTTCCGCATATTTAAATTCAAGGTAAAATCCTTCATCGAAAAATATTTTCACCAAGTCAGCCGTATGATAACTGCCGCTGCTTCATTGATTTTACTCGCAAATACTCCTAGGTTAGCAGGCAATTGTTTACTATACTCAAGGTTGCAAACTTGATACAAACACCTGATCCATTAAGTACATACATTTGTCGGTATAAACTAAAAATTGTAAAGTGTAGAAAAGGCAATTCATCCGGTAGACCGGTTACGTCCTTATTGGAAACTCATCACGTACTGGCCAGAATTTGCTGCGGACAGGGCTCGAATCTGGGCATGTCTGCTTCGGAATCTGGTGCTCTAACCACTGAGCGGCAAGGTGGCTCAGTGGTTAGATCACCAGATTCCGAAGCAGACGTGCCCAGGTTCGAGCCCTGTCCGCGGAAAATTTGCAACCTTGATTATAGTAAATGTTAATGTCCGCGCAAACTAATGTTCGTTTATATATATATATATATATATATATATATATATATATATATATATATATATTATGGCATTGTTTCGTCATAGTTACGTAACTGTTTTTGAATTAGATAATTTTAAATATATGTTAAATTTGCCACCTCCGCATTTCTTCGGCTACCTATTTTCGCCAATTTTTATAGCATGAAAAGTGGATTGATTCATTATACCTAATAGTCACTGACAAAAATTCTCATTGAAAAAAACGCCAAATTTTTCATTAACCAATCGTTCGGGCTTTCCTTAATTATGCTTTTACTGCCGATATTTCGGGAGCCGATTCATGCATCCATGCACACGTTTTAATTTACAGTACATTTCGCGCAACCATGTTTTTCTAATTATGATCTGCTTCGTTTATTTACGCCATTATTAGCATAAAAATAGGATAAATGATGAAGATCCCGATAAGATTATAAAGCTATGCCGGAGTAGCAAGTTTTCTAAAAGGCTATTATTCTTAATTTTGTTAAAGCTTAGCTTATTTCATAATCTCGGTATTGATAACATTAACCGATTTAGTATATACTTCATATGTTGAGTTGGCATTGAGGCCGCATGTAGAAAGAGCTAATTTCATGTCAAACGTATTACTCTTTTAAGACGCAAATTTATTTGAAATTGTGCTGTTTAAATTGCCCACATTCTTAAACAAATTGTCAAGTTCTGGCGAAATAATAGTGGCCTATTTGACTGTGATGTATAAATCCCTACATATGGCACTATAAACTAAGCGTTCTGTTATGCAGAAAAGAAAATTCATCCAGTATACCAGTTACGTCTTCAGGTATTGTCCATAATTTTCAGTACACAGTGCTCAAACCTAGGCGCGTCTGCTTCAAAGTCTGTAGCTTTAAACATTGTGCGGTAGGGTGACTCAACGGTATGGGTCACAAACTCCAAAGCAGACGTACCCAGCATCGAACCCTGTCCACAGATAATCCTGGGCAGTTCGTGGAGAGTTGTCAATAAGAGCGAAACCCATCCACTGAATAAAATGCCTTTTCTACATTAATTAATGTTTAGTTTATTCTAAAAAAAATTTATCTTTATCATGGAACTCGTGTTTATATCAAGATCGCAACCGTGATTGAAATAGTTTTTTATCACCCCCACCCCCACGTAATAAAAATCGTTTATTTATATAAATCTACGGTTTAATAAAAGA
Source organism: Eudiplozoon nipponicum (assembly GCA_029291075.1). Lineage (NCBI taxonomy): Eukaryota > Metazoa > Platyhelminthes > Monogenea > Mazocraeidea > Diplozoidae > Eudiplozoon > Eudiplozoon nipponicum. The sequence goes on along the minus strand of JAQBSW010002749.1, from coordinate 87,855 downwards.
GTTCTCTCTCAATTGAAATAGCACATACATTAGAATGGCTGAATTAAACTTTATAAACTTCCTTAAGTACAGCAGGACCACATTGTCAAGCAGAGATATAAATCACTTCATTTCATTTAAATTCAGATATGGTGACGCCTGTGTAATTAAAAATTTATGAATGTTGTGATTCAAAAATGAACAATTTCGTCGAATATTTCTCAGACAATGGCGATAAGCATCAAATTGTAAAACAAAGTAAATATTAAAAACGGTTAATAGTAGCTCAGACTCCGCTACAAGGCAACGAGGACAAGTGAAAATTAGTGCCGCTGCTCCACATCAGTATGCTTCACTCACGTGATGTTGTAGCCTCCATGAATGCTATTAATTATCTGGCTATGAATGGCGTTAACTAACAAAATAAGAAACTACACAAAGATTAATTAAATAATGAGCAAGTCGTCAAATCATTTCCTAAGAAACCTGACGCGTTCATACACAATTAAACAATTTTAAATATAACAAAAAACCTGAAAGTAATACTATCAAACAATCCAAGATTGCGCGGGTGATGGTATCAATTCTTTAAATCAAGTCTAAGAGCTTGAAGTAAACACCAATCCCATTGTACTTAGCCAGTCGTTAAACAACATAGCAAAATTAACGGAATTCATACATACGGACATGTTTTGATCTTCAATGATCATCATCAGAGTACAACGGTAATTCGACTAGCGACATATATATATATATATATATATATATGTGTGTGTGTGTGTGTGTGTGTAAAGTAGAACTCCCTATGTAGCCCACTTCTGGTAGTCTCTGCATAAATTTACTTTGCAGGAAATGTTTAATGTACAATTTCTATGTAGTCACGAACATTAACTTCTGTAGCTTTCGCTATAATATATATATATATATATATATATATATATATATATATATACATAGGTAATACAATTAAACAATCAATGATTGCGCGGGTGAAAGTAAACATACCGTTCGGACCAAAATTTCTGCATACTGTCAAACAATTAGACTCAGACAACATTGGTAAGATCAAAGGCCGCACTTGAACATATTTTTGAAGATTTTATATCAAGAAATTTACAAAAAGACAAATTTGTCCTAAACTTTTAGCTGAGCATTGTGTTTCGTCTGATAATTTCAAAAGTGAGTCAAATGCGATTTAATTTAAGGAAGAGGAAGTACATAGAAAGGTTCAAAGAATTGGGATATAACATCTAAATTAGATAAATGTAGATCGGCAACGCCTCAGCTATCGTCCATATTAACATCAATAATCATATTAATCAAAATGGCAGGGTTCTTGATGATGAACTGAAAATAAAATCGAGAAAATCAAATAAGGCAGATTGTAATGACGTTCCATTGAAAATGTGTGTGAAGCAATTCAGTGAAGGTCCAACGATGCTAATTCTAATGTACTCGATAATACAACACCTCGACCCGTACAAACACCTTCAGTCGGTTTGATAAAATTAAGTAATCATTGAAAGTGGTGGTGTTGATAGCATCTATTTAAATTAAGGTAGCAAGCTAGAAATAAACACCAATCCAATTACATATACACTTGTTGTAATTGTTGTAATTCTCAATTTGGGTAAACTTTAGCATAAATTGATATCCAACAGGTTGGTATCAGGTACCGACTCGGAAGCCATAGTGTTAGTACTATGTACCTTTTCAGTACAATAATGTTGGTATCAGTTACTAACACAATAGCCGTAGTGTTAGTATCCTTTACAGACTCGGTATATATATTATATAGTGTGAGTTAGCGGTGAAGTCGCATTGTCGTAGACTTTATATGATGTTAGCTTCACTATTGCAGGCTTACACATTCGTGTAGGAGATTGTACCGTCCTATTATCCCACATTCTTGACCAAATATATAGTGGTTAAGGCGCACACTGGCTTCTACTGATGAGTCGCCAGGCATGAAACGAATGTATGAGATTATACTCTTCCGTTCATGCTGTTCTTTGGTTTTTCCTTCTGGTCACAACTGAACTGGATTTTTGACCAGGTTCAAAATAATTCCACATACTTGCATATATATTAGCTCTTCGCAACAACTACACATACTCTGTCAATAGGGACATATAGCATTCTATATACTTGCAACCTCAATCTAAATATTTGCTATTTCCACCCAGGCAATCAATGCTGTTTAATTATATATATATATATATATATATATATATATATATATATATATCCTCAAATCAATACCACCTCGCCGTGTAGCGTGATTTCCTGTTTACAATTACTGTATCGAAGTGACAAGTGGGGAGCTTTAGGCCCAAAGAGGGAGCTTAAGTATTTGTTCAACATGAAGGGAAGACCAACCAAAAGTATAAGTGAGTACATAACGTAAATTGTGTATAGCGTGCGGCAGGGTAACGCAATAGATAGATTCATAGACGCCGAAGCACATGTGCACCGATTGCAGCCCCGCAAGCAGAAAAATTCTTCACGGTACTTTTTTGGTTCTTTATAGGGCGAAACCTATCTACTGATGAATTGGTTTTGCATGTGTGTATGTGTATGCGTAACCCGACTTATACGTATCCACCTTGTTGTTTTCTGTTGTACAATTTCTTTATTTATTCCAACTCAATCCATTTTTTTGCAAAAATGGCTATAGGATGTACTAGAAATTACAGATAGCAGAATTCTGACGAAGAGAAAAAGGATTTTTTAACTTTATTATTTGTACTTGCAACAAAATGCTTCGATACTGTATTTATTTAACAATTTAAATTGCATTTACAAATTGGGTTCGGGGCGCAGTGCCAGTCACTAATGCGTATTTATTTGTAAGTACGAAGAGAAATGCAAAAATTAGATCATAAATTTTGATTATGCTCGCTTTGGCGTATCTCTCTGCTGCTATGTGAACTGACTTGGAAGTAGTTACGTAATACTGAATAAATAACTGCACAGATTCGATACGTTTGCAACACATAAAATATAACAAAATTAAACATCTACACTATGACAATGCGTATCGTTCTTGCAGAGCAGGAGAAGGATGATGACGAAACAATGCTCCTGTTTTTTATAGGTGTTGCGCACCTAGTAACAACTTAGTTCAAATAAGACCAGAAGGATAAACGGAAGAAACCAAGAACGGAAGGTGCAATCCCGTGCCCATTAGTTTGGTGCTCACCGAAAACTCATCAGTTGGCAGCAGGCATTACGTCCTTTACCCACCATATATTTCGGTGAGTAATATGAGCAAATAAGATGCTACAATCACCATTGTGTTGATACCATGCAGCGACTCGACGCCCATTGTGTTGGTATCATTAAACGATAATTACATGATTGTATGACATGCATGTTATCAATACACTCTAAATACAGCGTAAGAGAGCCAAACTAATTCTTTTACACAAATAGACACTGAAAAGCCATTTCCGGAAATTTTGTACCCACCGTAAGCTAATTCAATGGTCTAAATTTACCTATATATATTTATCCCAAGACTAAAAAGCTTATATATCCATACGCTGGTCGAAATTTTATTCAGAACTGGCCGTTAATAATATTCTTTATCTTACGCTCAAACTAGAGTTGTAGGGGACAGAAGAAAAAATATGTAGACAAAGTTGTTCAGAATAAATTAAGAATTAGCATAGTTTACAGTAAGGTAATAAAATAAGTAAGTTAACGCATTGATTAACATCGGATAAATTAATTTGCTGACATTATTTACTATTATACAACAGAATACGCACATACCTTGACAAGCTTAAATCAATCGCATATTTTCTATTAACGAAAATAATAACAATAATAATCATCATCAAGCCCAGCCATAAAAAAGCCTAAAGTGACCAATGTTTCTCTGCAATATATCCATAAGTAGCGAGAAAAAATATATGAATAACGATAAAAATATAATTTAGATACAAATTATTGGTTAGATTTACGATAGAGAGAGATAGTAAGGATACCTAGATACTATTAGTATGCTTTTAAAGTTATCCCACTGAAGTTAGGCAAAATAAACCTCTACAAAACACTATTAAGATCAAGTCAACAACAGGACAAGGCAACATCAGTAATACAGTTTTCTTCCGGATTTCACCGTAGCACGTCATAAACAAACTCAACCTCTCAGTTAACTTTGCCCTACTAAGAAAAGAAAGTTATGAAAATAATTTTACTAGACATCGGCAAGAATATCGTTAGTGAGCTCGATTCGATGCCATATTACAAAGGGTTTCTAACCAAGAATTATGATGCGATCGTGGATATCATCCTGGCATACGAGAGGGTTTTATACTACCCAATTTGGATTTAAGTAACTTCATCCGTTTCTGCCATGTCAAAATCTGCCCATCTTGTTTCTTACGCCAGTCTAGTGCTAGATAAAAGAACAGAGCTCCATTGGGCATACGCAAAACGTGACAGAGCCAACGAAGTTGATGGAGCCTTATTTGTATTTCAAACCAGGATCACTTATTGTCTGATCCAAAAATACGTCTACGGATGTCAAAGTTAGTTATTCGTTGTTAGTAACCATTATGTGCCATGCTTCTCAAACAACGATGTTCGAATGCCTGTAAGTGTCTAAAATCATCACCTCTAATAAGCCAAGTTTCAATAGCGTATAGCAAAACTGCACGTACAGATGTATTGTTAACACGACCTTTAAGGCAAGTTAAATACTCGCGTTTCTCCACAAATGGCGAAAGTTCGAGAAAGCTATTCTAGCTTTAGCAATTCTCGTTCTCACCTCGTCAGACACATTGTCAAAGTCATTAACAGAGATCCTATGATATGTAAACCTGTCAACTATGTCTAGATCTTCATTCTGCAGTGGCAGAATTGGAGTGAGTGGTGGGTGATTCTGTAAAGGTATCTTACATTTACGAATTTCATACCGAGAGACGGAACAACGTCTGATAATCTAATCAAGGTGGCTTGAGCAGCATCTCGATTGTTGAATAATAGTACGGTATCGTCTGCATAGTCAAGATCGCCTGGTTTACCACCCGGGAGAACTTCAACACATGCATCCTGAATGTGTGCAAGAGTGTTGTTCATAATAGCATCGATTGCATAATTAAACAAAAAGGGGGAAATTGGATAACTTTGACGAACAACACTGTTGGTTGTAAAGTTGTACGTTAATTCGTTGTAGACCACAACGCGATCAGATTCATTTGTGTAGAGAATGCATATAATATTACCAAATTCTGTGGGCACACCACCTTTTGGCAAATATGGAATTAAACATTGCGATCCACCGAGTCAAATACCGCTTGAAGACTAGAAAGACTGCTATTGTGGGACGGAGATATAAATGTCTCTGTTCAAGAACTAACCTAAACGCAAAAATAGTATCAGTATAACCTCGTCCTGATCGGAATCCGACCTGTTTTTATCTAGTGTATGATTCACGTGAAGCGCTAAGTCGAATTAGGATAATCGAAGCAAATTACCTAGAACCGACTGGAGTCAAGATTGCCTTATTGAATATAGGAATGATGGTCGACTTATTCTAAGCAGGTGATACGGTCTCCTCATTATATATAATACGAAAAAGTTTAGTCAACGCTCCCAAATTAAATCGCCACCATCCTTAAACAATCCCGGAAGCAAATCATCATGGCCTGCGGCTTTGCGACGTTTAAGAAATAGGATTGCATTCTGTATTTCGAACTCTGATGGTTCTTCGAGATTTACATTTTTCAATGTTCATGCAAGCATGCTTTCGTGAATCGGAACTGTCTTGTGGGCTCAAGAAAACTGATATTTTAAATGTTCAGTCCACATATCAATACGACTTATTTTATCGGTTATTAAAAGGTTGTTACTATCATTTATAGTTTTGCCAACTTTTAAATTTCTCGGACCTATTGCGCGAATAAGTTGGAACAAACAGCAACTATTATCTGACGCAGACGCTTCTTCCATTTCTTCAGCATTTCTGGACAAAAGTATTCGAGATCGACGCTTAAGTTAGCGTCTTATATTGCGACGAGTATAATAATAAGCCGAGCCAAGTGGAATTTGGCGCATTGTTTCGTGTCTCCCTATAGATTTCACAAAGAGCAAATGATTATTTCTACGGGGGCATACAGTACAAAATACAGTAGTACCTGCATTGTGAATAGTGGAACTTATCTTGAGCCAAACTAAATTCGGATTTTCGCCATCAAATACAGTTATCTATGACTTTAAAAGATATTCATATTTTTTGGTAGAACGGTTGTTCGAGTTTGCTTGCATCTATTTGAAGTTTATTCTTATTTATTTTTCCGAAAAAAAATAGTGCAAGTCTACAACGAATAAGTGCATAGTCCGAGTCGATATAAATGTTCCAAAAAGAACGACAATTCTGGGTGCAACTATGTCATCTATAACTAATTGCTACATGATTTATTTGAGTTCACCATTTTCCGGGAGCTCGAAGACGCCATTTGGCGTAACGCCCAACACTACATCTGAAGTTTGTACTACTTAAATATAATCTATGTTCCGTGCAGCTATCAAAAAGTCGTTTACCATTATCGCTGCGCATCGAGCTAAAAGCGTATCTTTCATATAAATGAAATTCGGAGCTACTTAAGTGCCCAACTTGAGCATTCATGACACACATAACCAAGACTATATCTAAACTTCATGCTCTACTTAGTAAGGACCTTAGTTCGGAGTAAAAAGCATCCTTGTTTTCGTCTTTGCCGCAATCGGTAGGAGCATATGCAGATACAACGAAAAGGAAACGTTGATTACGGTTTTTGCAATTACTTTAGTAGATGTACGTAAACATGCCGCAAACAGTCGACTATTTAAACGGATCCATTCAATTAAGCAAGCTTCAGCTCGCACGCTAAGGGCAATACCAACGCCCCATTTACCAGCTTAAAAGGACTCTGTGGAACCAGATAACGCCAATAACGCGTAGATCAGGATGGTGCAACTAGTTCTGTAATACACGTAGGATCCTGTATTCTGGTTTCAGATACGCAACATATTTCGATTTCTAATTTATCCAACGTACGAGCAAGAGATTCTTGCTGTCCAAGTTTTACTTAAATGCGCCTACGTTAAATCCTAACCTAGGTTTAATGAATGATCGTCTACTAGAACCATTTTCGATATTTGGCAACCAGGTATTGGGCTCAGTGTTATGATCTAAACCAACCATATTTATAGTATCTAAAAGAGCGTTATTGTTAGATTGAGAAGGGGAAGGGGAAGGAAAGGAGGTAGAATCGAATATAGAGTTGGAGTTGCCTGCAGTAGCCTGTTTTCGCTTATCCACCCTGCACGGCTCAGCAGATGAGGCGACCCTTTATATACTGCGCGACGGCAGATGCAGTATGTAATTATTGTAAGTTGTACTTGTCATGGTTATATGTGGACTGTAAAAGAACACCAGGTCGTCCATTCCTAGTGATGGTTTTTATTCGGAGTTTGCCTTCTCCTAGATAGTCTGCCAACCAAGGCTAATGAGTCCTATCTGCCCAGATGCCAGTGGCCAGAGTTTCCTTCAACAGCCGAAACTTGCCCTTCACGTCTGGAAAACTGGCTTTCATTCCGTCACTACACATTTGACAAAAAGTTAAAGTGCAGTTAGACCAAACTCGAGGCTTCACATGAAACGGGATGATGGCTGTCCCTTTATGGCCCGGCAAGGTTCATGCTACCAATCCCGGGTCGAATAGCTTGAGCCCGCCGGTCGTCAAGCCGGAATTTCTATGGCTACGATCATTCATTAAACCTAAGTTAGGTTTTAACGTAGGTGCATTTAATGTGCGAACTTTAAAACAACTTGGACAGCAAGAATCTCTTGCTCGTACGTTGGATAAATTAGAAATCGACATATGTTGCGTATCTGAAACCAGAATACAGTATCCTACGTGTATTACAGAACTAGTTGCACCATCCCTATCTACGCGTTATTGGCTTTGAACATCTGGTTGCACAGAGTCCTCTCAAGCCGGAAAATGGGGCGTTGGTATTGCCCTTAGCTCGAGAGCTGAAGCTTGCTTAACTGAATGGATCCCTTTAAATAGTCGATTGTGTGCGGCACGTTTAAATACATCTACTAAAATCAAAGCAAAACACTGTTATCATCGTTGCCTCTTCGTTGTATCTGCATATGCTCCTACCGATTGCAGCACAGAAGAAAGCAAGGACGCTTTTTATTCCGAATTAAGCTCCTTACTAAGTAAAGCACGAAGTTCGGATATAGTCCTGGTTATGGGTGACATGAATGCCCAAGTTGGTCGCTTAAGTAACACAGAATTTCATTTAGGTGGAAGATACACTCTAAGCTCGACTCGCAATGATAATGGTGAACGGCTTTTGGAGAGCTGCGCTGAACATAGACTATATTTAAGTAGTACGAATTTCAGACGTCGTGTTAGACTTGTGCTACATGGCGTCCTACAGCACCCGGACAACGGTGGACTCAAATAGATCATGTAGCAATTAGTTATAGATGGCGTGGTTGCATGCATGCACTTATCCGTTGTAGATTTGCTCTAAAATTTTCCGAGAAAATAATTAAGAATAATCTCAAAATAGATGTAAGCGAACTCGAACAACCGTCCTTCCGACAAAACTATGAAAATATTCTAAAGGCTAATCTAGCTGGTCTGAATAGCGAAAATCGAAATATACTTTGGTCCAAGATAAGTTCTACTATGCACAATGCAGGTATTACTGTATGTGGCATAGCAGGCCCCGTAGAAATAACCACTAGCTCTCTGTAAAATCTATGGAGATACTTGAAATAAGGCGCCAAATTCCACCTGGCTCGACACATAATAATACCCGTCGCAATATAAGACGCCAACTTAAGCGCAGTCTGAAAGGCGATCTCGAAAACTTTTGGAACAGAAAGGCTGAAGAAATGGAAGTAGTTTTCGCGTCAGGTAATAGTCGCTGTTTGTTCCAACTTATCCGCGCAACAGGTCCGAGAAAGTTAAAGGTACGCAAAACTATAAATGATAGTAACAACGAATTAATAACCGATAAAATAAGTCGTCTTGACAGGTGGGCTGAACACTTTAGAGATCAATTTTCTTGGCCACCCGCGTCAGTTCCGATTCCCGAAAGCATGTCTGCATCAACAGTGTGGAATGTTAGTCCCGAAGAACCATCCGAGTTAGAAGTACGCGATGCAATCCTATCTCTTAAGCGCCGCAACGCCGCCGGCCCTGATGATCTGCTTCCGGGATTGTTTAAGGATGGTGGCGATATAATTGCAGGAGCGTTGACCAAACTTTTTCATACTATATGGAATGAGGAAACCGTACCACTTGACTGGAATGAGTCGACCATCATTCCCATCTTCAAAAAAGGCAATCGTAATTCGTGCGATAACCATCGTGGTATAAGTTTGACTCCGGTCGTATCAAGGTTATTTGCTTCGATTATCCTACGTCGTCTTAGCGCTTCACGTGAATCACATACAAGAGAAGAACAGGCCGGATTCCGCGCAGGACGAGGTTGTATAGATATTATTTTTACATTAAGGCAAGTTCTCGAACAGAGACATTTATATCACCGTCCCACAATAGTCGTCTTTCTAGACTTCAAGGGTGCATTTGATTCGGTGGATCGCAATGTTTTATTCCATATCTTGTCAAAAAGCGGTGTGCTCACAAAATTTGTTAATATTATACGAGCTCTCTACACAAATACTTCTGGTCGCGTTAAGGTCTACAACGAATTGACGCATAACTTTACAACCAGCAGTGGTGTTCGTCAAGGTTGTCCACTTTCCCCATTTTTGTTTAATTTTGTAATCGATGCTATTACGAACAACACTCTCCCACACATTCAGGACGCTGGAGTTGAAGTTCTCCCGGGAGATAAACTAGTCGATCTTGACTATGCGGACGATATCGTACTATTATTCGACATTCAGCATTCTGCCCAGACCACCTTAAATAGATTAACGGACGTTGTTCCGTCTTTCGTTATGAAATTCGCACCCTCTAAATGTAAGATACTGTTACAGGATCACCCACCACTCACTCCAACGTTGCGACTGCAGAATGAAGATCTTGACATAGTCGACAGGTTTCCATATCTTGGGAGCTCTATCAATAACGTAGGCAATATATCCGACGAGGTGAGAATACGGATCGCGAAAGCTAGAGTAGCTTTCTCGAACCTTCGTCATTTATGGAGAAACGCGAATATTTCACTTTGCCTTAAAGGTCGTGTTTACAATGCATCTGCACGCGCAGTCTTACTATACGCTAGTGAAACTTGGCCTCTTAGAGTTGATGATCTGAGACGCTTACAGACATTCGATCATCGTTGTTTGAGAAGTATAGCACATGTTGGTTACCAACAACGAATAACTAACGTTGACATCCGTAGACGTATTTTTGGATCTGACAATAAGTGCTCGTCGTTAGAAAAGCAAATAAGGCTCCATCAACTTCGTTGGCTCGGTCACGTTTTGCGTATGCCCTCATTCCGATTGCCCAATAGAGCTCTGTTCTCTCATCCAGCACCAAATTGGCGTAAGAAACAAGGTGGGCAGATTTTGACATGGCAGAAACAATTAAAGTCACTTACATCCAAATTGGGTAGTATAGGACCCACTCATCTGCCAGGATGGGGTCCTCGTGCGCATCACAGTTCTTGGTTAGAGATCCTTAGTTATATGGCGTCGAATCGAGCTCAGTGGCAATCTTGTTGCTGATGTCTAGTAGAATCATCTTCGTAACTTTCTTTTCCTAGTAGGGCAAAGTTAGCTGCGTGGCTTGTTTTGTTTATGACGTGATACAGTGAAATCCGCAAGGAAGCTGTATTGCTGACGTCGCCTTACCAGAATGCTAACTTGGCCATAATGGTGTTGTGGAGAGGTTTAGTTTGCCTCATTTCTGTGAGTTATCCTGATAAATTTACTCATAGTAGCAAGGTATTCCTTCTCTCTCTACCCCCCCCTCTCTCTCTGGTAAATCTCAATAATAATTTGTCTAAATTCACTTATATACTTTTTTCACTCCTTATGGTTATATGGCAGTGAAACATTAGTCACTTGAATTTTGTGTGGCTGGAAATGATGATGAAATCGTTAATTGCTTTATCATATTCATTTTCTTTAGAATCTTGACTAACCAACCTGCCAATTCTTGTCAATTTTAACTATTACAACTAGCAAAAAAATTTTAATGAAGTAATCTGGTTGTTTTAATTTACTTTTAGGTCGATATCTCGATTGGTGGTATACAATCAATCTATTTTGGTATATTTATTGAAAAATGGACTGCATGTCTCCTCACAGTTACCAGCGGGAAGAACTGTACTTCCTAAAGATATCGCAAAGAAAATAAGGAAACCATTGACTAATCCGCCCATGACTGCGATGGTTGGCCAAGTTGAGCATATAGAACCTGGGCCAACGGTGTCAAGTCATTGGTGGATGCATGTGCCGAGATCTAAGCGGAAAATTTTACGGATGTATCCTGTGACTCCATCATATAAATGGCGCATTGCTCTAGTTCGCGAGGGGTGCACGAATAGGCCATTTTACACAATACAGGTTAGAAATGGTAGATTTATTTCGCACTAGTTAGCAGATGTTTTACAGCATTCTATACTTTGTTTTATGACCAATGAAATATATTGATAGTGACGTTTATATTTAGTATGCAAACTTAATTTAATTTATCTAGGTAGGATCGGTCGATTACTAAAATATAGTATCCAATAAACACGACTGGGAACGATAACTTTTCGGCAATAGATAAATGAATTGTTTCTAAAAGTCAATCTCGAAATCATATGCATTTCTAGGCGTTTAAAAGGAGACGCGCTGATATGATTGTTTATTTATTTATATTCACACCGTTCGTATACTAACATGTTTTGCTTTGTCTTTTAGCATGTATATCTGCATTATATGATGAATAAAGCCTAATATTTTAGGCAACTCTTTCTTCTGACTTGTCGACTCACTCTGCCCGTTTGCTGTGCTTGTTACTGTGATTCAGAACAATTTATTCATCATATAACCCAATCATGGAACGCCTACTCAGACCAGAACGATTTGATGTTGAATCTAGTGCACCAGATGCAGCAAAACAATGGAATCATTGGTATCGTACATTCTGTGGTCTCCTGAAATCAGTCGAATCCATGAATCCGGATAAATAAGACACTCTTATTTCCTACGTCTCTCCTAACGTATATGAACACATCATTGACTGTGATACGTATGATAATGCTATCAAAACTCTAATGAATCTCTATGTTAGACCGAAAAATGAAGTCTTTCTTCGTCATATACTCGCGACTACTAAACAAGAAAATGGACAAACATTGGATCAATTTGTTCAGATTCTGAAATCGTTAGCTATGGAGTGCAATTTCAAACCAACTACGGCCGAGGAAAATCGAGACGATGCTCTGCGCGATGCCTTCATTAATGGAATCCAGTCCAATTCAATCAGACAACGTCTCTTAGAACACAACTCACTTAATTTTCAAGCGGCTTTTGATCAAGCACGTGTCTCGAAATGGCGGAAAAGCAATCATTATCATATCAAAACTGTTTGAATTCTGCACACACTGCAACGGTTCAGCCACTCTGTCCTTCATCAACCTCCGATAAATCTACAGATAATCTTGTTGCTGCTGTTAAACAAAAATGTGACTTTTGTGGGTACGATTTTCATTTAAGATGGAAATGTCCGGCCAGAAACGCTTTCTGTAAAAGTTTTGGAAACTAAGGACATTTTCAAAAGGTATGCCGCTTTAAGAATCACCGCCCAGTGGTTTCGATGCTTCATCCTACCATATCTGCAACTGTATTTGCTGCTGCTCCTTATTGTCTCACCAAATGTGTAATAAATATAGAAGTCAATAACATAAATTGTCATGCTCTCGTTGATACAGGCAGTTCCTGTAGTTATGTTTCAGAAGCCTTCGTTTTGAAAAATAATTGGAAAATTCACTCCTCTCGAGAAACAATAACCATGGCGTCTAGCTCATTATCGAGTCATACCAAAGGCCATTGTTTTGTGTCGATTCAATACAAATCATGTGTTTATCAAAATATCAAGCTATCTATACTTTCTGATCTTTGTACTGACGTACTCCTCGGTCATGACTTCCTTGGATTGCATAAAAGTGTAAATATCTCTTTTGGTGGTCATAAATCGTCATTCACCGTCTGTTTTCTGAAACCTGCATCTGTTACGTCCCCGCCTCTTTTCCACCATTTAACTGCTAATTGGAGGCCTATTGCTACGAAATCCAGAAGGTACAATCGATTGGATGAAATATTTATCCGGGATGAAATAAACAGATTAGTTTCTGATGGCATTATCGAACCTTCAACATCCCCGTGGAGAGCACAAGTTCTCGTGGTATCGAATGAGAATCACAAGAAACGTATGGTTGTGGACTACAGCCAAACGGTCAACAAATTCACACTCTTAGACGCCTATCCTTTGCCGAAAATAGACCAAATGGCTGAAACCATTTCAAAATATCATATATTCAGCACTTTGGATCTCAAAAGCGCTTACCACCAAATACCTATCCAAGAACATGAAAAGGTATTTACTGCTTTCGAAGCGTGTGGACGCTTGTTTCAATTCCGTCGCATTCCCTTCGGAGTGACGAATGGTGTCTCATGTTTCCAAAGAACTATGGATCATATAATCGCACAGGAACATCTCACAGATACATTTGTCTATGTGGACAATGTGACAGTTTTTTGGGAGAGATACGCTTGAACACGAAACAAATCTCAACAAATTTCTTAATGCCGCTAAAAAATATGGATTGACCTTAAATGACTCAAAGAGCATTTTTGAAGCTAAAGAAATTACTCTCCTTGGTTTTCAAATATCGAATGGAAAAATTAAACCTGATCCTGACCGATTAAAGCCTTTACAAGATCTCCCACCACCGTCGAATGTGCAATCGCAACAAAGAATTGTGGGATTTTTCGCTTATTATTCGCCGTGGATCTCCAACTTCTCCGATAAAATTCACTCACTCGTTCATAATCGAACTTTTCCTTTGCCCGTCTCTGTGAAACAAAATTTCGATGATCTTAAAAAAGAATTAGCCGTAGCAACTCTAGCTTCTATTCGTTGTGATATTCTGTTTGTCGTCGAAACCGATGCTTCGGACGTAGCTATTGCTGCCACTTTGAACCAAGATGGAAGACCCGTGGCGTTTTTCTCTTGGACGTTGACGCCATCTGAAAAACATCACTCAGCTGTTGAAAAAGAAGCCTATGCCGTGGTTGAAGCTATTCGAAAATGGAGGCATTTGCTTTTGGGTAATCATTTCAAACTTGTCACTGATCAAAGATCTTTTTCCTTTATTTTTGGCAATCAAAATCGAGGAAGAGTGAAGAACGATAAAATTTTGCGCTGGAAAATGGAATTATCACCTTACAGCTTTGATGTTGTCTATAGACCTGGAAAGGATAACAAAGCAGCAGATGCACTAAGTCGATCCTGTTGTGGTGCGCTTCTAAATGGATTGGATTTAAAACAAATACATGATTCTCTTTGTCATCCTGGAATTTCTCGTATGCTCCACTTTGTGAAATCTCGTAATTTACCATATTCTATTGATGAAATTCGAAAAATGACATTGAGTTGTGAAGTGTGCTCTGAAATCAAGCCCAGATTTCCTTCGGCAGTTCAAGGCCAATTAATCAAAGCTACCCAACCGTTTGAGCGGTTATCTATGGATTTTAAAGGACCTCTTACTTCATCAACTCGTAATCGTTATCTACTGACGGTCATCGATGAATATTCTCGATTTCCCTTTTCATTTGCTTGTCCTGACCTTAGCAGTCACATAGTCATACTTTACCTGTGTCAAATATTTGCAATGTTTGGGATGCCTTCGTACTTTCACTCAGACAGAGGTTCTTCCTTCATGTCGACCGAAGTACAAAATTTTCTTCGGGAAAAAGGTATAGCTTCGAGTAGAACGACTCCTTATAATCCCAAAGGAAATGGACAGGTAGAAAGAATGAATGGTACCTTATGGAAATCGATCCTTCTCGCTCTCAGATCACAAAGGCTTTCGGTTGAAAACTGGGAATGCGTGCTGCTGGACGCATTACATTCAATCCGTTCATTATTGTGCACATCTACCAACGAAACCCCTCACGAGCGTCTTTTTCGACACAATAGGTCGACTTTTGGTACCACACTCCCAACCTGGCTTACTGTTCCTGGCAAAGTTTTACTCAAGAAGAATGCTGGAGTTTCTAAATATAACCCCTCTGTGGAAGAAGTTGAACTAATTCATTGCAATCCTAACTATGCGCATGTTCGTTTTCCTGATGGAAGAGAAGATACAGTATCTATCCGTCAATTAGCCCCGAAAGGCTCCGACGCACTGATGAATGAAGCTGGAACTAATATGGGACTCCGTGAAAATGAACCGGTTGTTGCTGATGAACAAACCTCCTATAATGACGATACCGATAATGATAATGTTAAGGCAAATGGTGAATCTACGGATAACTCAAATGCTCGTGGCCTATCAGAGAATCTCGAAAACCTTATCAATCAACAGCAGCGTGTTCATCCTTATAACTTACGATGTGGAAATGTTTAAATACTACGTTTTCTCAATTCACTTTGAATTGTTACTATAATATTCTTGTTCCGACTATGACGCTACGCTACAAATCGCAGTGGAGGAGAATGATATGATTGTTTATTTGTACACACATTTATATTCACACCGTTCGTATACTAACATGTTTTGCTTTGTCTTTTAGCATGTATATCTGCATTATATGATAAATAAAGCCTAATATTTTAGGCAACTCTTTCTTCTGATTTTTAGACTCACTCTGCCCGTTTGCTGTGCTTGTTACTGTGATTTAGAACACGCGCATTATGTAAACTACCGGTTGCGAAATACTTTCTTAACTGCAAAATAAAAACTGAAATTTTTACGTGAATACAATATTAATTAATGAAATGTGTATGTGTGCGCATCTGCATATGCGTTTTTGCATCTTATTCTTTCTTGCATACTGTATGAACTTAGTCCAAAGTAATTTATTTGTTTGTTTAAATATAATAGATAAAGTGCCATATATTGGTTTAGAGTTAAGATCTAGCGAAAATTTGTCCTTTATTTACCTGAGTTGTATTGACCTACTTTACAAGTATATTATGCTTCAGAACAATAAATATCTCTCAATTTAATTTATAAATGAATTAAAATGACTGGAAAAAAATTATACGCATATTTAATAATTCTAGACCCACACGCGAAATCTCTGATTGTTTAAACAAGAAATAATCGATTTCTCTTAACCGGTACAAAATATAGCTCCACTGGTGAAATAATTAGATTGCTGTTTATGTCGTGCACAAACTTGTTTTAACCACTTGTAATCATCGGCCACGCATAATTTTTTTAAAAGCATCTTGTTGCCATTATATTCGTTTTGTATGCAGATGCAGTTTAGCTTGTTTATGTGACAGAGCTTCTGCTCAATATTGTATTAATTTAAATAATGAAACCGCACTGACTGTAGAATAAAGCTTATGATTTTAAAGAAGAATAACATCTTCCTCCTATAATTATAATCTTAATTTCTAAAACTTAAATAATATTTGTGTATTTTATCTTAATTCATGAACTACTTATATACCTACTATTATACAACAATACATAATTATTTATAGACACGCGATATTTCCCTACTAATACTGATTATTTAATTTGAAGGTTGCTTCTCTTTATTTGGCATCTATCTTGTCAATACCAATATTTCCTTATTGGTAATGGATGACCTAGTGTTGTTCTCTTTACCACACAACTAACAATATTACTCATGGTTATTCAGCTGTGAAGCGTTAGCTTGTTGCTATAGATGGTCAATGATGATACCGATTGTTATGGCTCTATACATTAAAACAACAAATCTCTTTAATATTTATCTTTTGAAAACGATTTTTAGAGCTTCATTTCCTATGAACTTGATAGCATCTGCATCGTTTCATCTTTGATATTATGGTAGCTGATGCTGATTTCACTGTTCTATCCCATTTAACGAAGCCAATTATTCAATTAACGTTTGTTCTCAAGAGAACAGATTAATGCAACTATTTTTAATGTTTATCAATATTAAGCGTGTATTCGATCAAGAAATCCAGTTTTTCAATGATAAACCCAATTCTTGTCGTTGTTCTTCTATCATTGTGTAGTTACCTTCCATTCTGCCAGATCAACAATTAGTCTAGGCCTCAACTGAAATTTAAGCCTAAACTGTTAGTCGAAGCTTTGGCCAGAATGAATTTGTTTGAAAATTAGTGCCATAAATAGGACTTAATGTTGATATAACGAAAGCAGTGTATATAAAATGCTCACTTATAGCTGATTAAAGCATTGAGCGTGACAACAATTCGGCATCATATGTACATTCCCCCATGTAGTTTGATATCTTTTTAATAATGGAAGATTGATGATGGTTAGTTTCCTGTCCTCAGGTAAAACTTTTAACATTGCCCAATATCTGTCAGCTTCTGGACAGTATTCGCTCTGTTTCGTTAAGATCGTTGACACCTGATCATCCGTAAGCGTTAATAAAAGCAAAATTTATGCTGTTCTTTGACGCAGAATCACTGTCGAACCTTTCTTCGACCTTCTATTGTGTTAGTGGAGAACGCCAATTCCACGTCATCTTCACCAGGCACTAAAACAACACCGATGAATGGCTGAAACTTTAGCAGAGATAGGTCAACCAGCTCTTGTTCTCGTATCATCATTTGCGATATCTTAAACTTGATCACTCCGAATCGTACCGTTAATAACCAAGAACCATCTGAATGGATTAAAATCTGTAGGAGTTTTGAGGCAGTTTTCATTGGTAAAACCTAGTTAATTTTTCCGTATTGGCGTAAATTCCTGCGGGAACTCCTTCATCTTCGTCCACCATGCGCCAGATCTAGATATCTATTTATGTTTATTCGCGCACATAAAGTAACTCTCCTTTATTTTAGCATGTAGTTATTTTTTATACAAATTTTTATTAATTACGGGCTATTTTTATTCAAATCTTCCTTTTTATACATTTTACAGACCGTCGTCCGAGTTTATAGTAGCTTCTCCGGAATTATATAGTTGGATGACAGGAATAAATTTACGTTCATTTTCATATAATGTACTTGTACGTATTCATCACATTTGCTATGCTTTGTGTAGGATATTTTAAATTCACAACAGTATATATTTTTTTAGCAACTCCATTTTTATTACTTTGGCAGGTGAAAACAAGCAGACAAAACACAAATGAACACGGTGTTGAACAGGTAGGCAGTTGGGATCCATTCCCAAATCATACATACGGGGAACAACTGATTGGCTTAAATTTTGCGCGCATTTCATACTGGCTAGAACGTGGTGCCTATCCTACAAAAACAGTAGCCGAACTTTTAGGTTTAGCAGGTTTTTTTCCAATCCATCCAAAAACACTCTTGAAGGCGTACCGTACGCGGCAAGCAGCTAAAGCCAAAGAAGCTGAATCTACTTTGATGATTGCAGAAAGCCAAATTGAAGATTCAGCTCAAGCGAAGCAACCTGAGGAAGTTGTGGATAAAGCCAGCACTACCGATGACGAAATACTTGATGAAAATGCAAGAAGCGATTCCGTGTTTCGAAGGGGAAAAGAACCCAAATTTTGGTGGAAACATGGAATTTGGTGATCTCTACATTCTGACTTGATTATATCGCCAATAGACATTGTACAGTGTAGTGTTTAATTTTAAATATATTTACCAATTTAAATATTCTTTGTTTATCATATAAATTTATATATTGGGGTTTTTTTCAAATTTATTTACATTGTAATTTTTAATTATAAAATCAACCTCGACCGAATAGATAGTTTATCCAGTTAAATTTAATTTCGCTTGTTGTATTTTAGTTATATAGATTTATAAATAAGTATTGCTATTTTGAATTTGCGTAAATCATAAATATTGAAGTAATTTTTCCACAATTTCTTCACTCTGATGGGAGCCGTATCATTTTATTTTTGAGTAATAAAGCTCATGATTAACCACAAATGATGCACATGCTGCATGCTACTTTAATTCTTATTCTTATAATATATTATGCTTTTACCACAAATTGCTATATATTTATATCCGACACTTATAACCTGTTTGCGAGCAATTTATTTATAATATTAGTTATGTTGTTTTATTTTGAGGACTGGAGGAGTTTATTTGCAAGGCTTCATGTTTTTTTCTTCCAAATAAAATAACTTAAGGATTTGGTGACATATTAGTAGTGTGATT
This sequence comes from Eudiplozoon nipponicum, assembly GCA_029291075.1. Lineage (NCBI taxonomy): Eukaryota > Metazoa > Platyhelminthes > Monogenea > Mazocraeidea > Diplozoidae > Eudiplozoon > Eudiplozoon nipponicum. The sequence continues at coordinate 68,557 of JAQBSW010002749.1, read as the reverse complement.
GATTAGAATAATAAAGATTAAGATAGTTCGGAATGCCTAGTTTTACTTTAAGGGAACATATTTTTATATGCTTAATGAATAAATTAGCCAATGTTCAAAAGTATAAATCCGGTTTGTTCTTGGAGTGGTTCCATTATTGAAGATAATTTATAGCGAGTTTTCTTTAAAAGCATGCTTCTATATAAAACCATAGCAGTATTTCAATAATTGTAAATTAAACGATATTTAGCATATTTCGGTATAGGATTTGTTTTATAAGTGCTAAATGCAAATACACGCTCTGTTTCCTATCGTCAGACAGCAAGATTTTCATTCTTTAAACCAGGTTTGTGATCACGAAATAAACACCAATCCAGTTATATTTTACCAGTCGAAGAACAAATAAGCTACCTTCAATAAGCGTATTAGTCACAGGTTAAGACATAGCGCTTCGACTTACAAAACGGTAAAGAACACAGTTTTATCATTAGTTATCGTGACACTTCAATAATCATCTCTATGTATGAATCAAGCAGTGCTCTTTACCTGATCTGCGTTTTGACTAACGCAGTTATTCTTTTTTCAGATGTTTTCTGCTTTTATCGACAGCCTTCTTCAGTTGGGCAGGCAGCCGAAATAATTTGGTAAAGAAAGAAAACTTCTGGAAAAAGAACAACTGCGTTAGTCGAAACACATCATGTAATTTCAATTAATCCAATTTCGCAATAAAACTTTTCATTTAAGCAGTACTTTGATTCATTCATGTAAATACAGCTCAGTCTGCTTTCCAAAACCTTACTCATCCTCATTCTTGTACGTGAATTTCACGTTAGTGTATGAAACTATTGGGCTAATTAGACTTACATGTTTTGCATCTATGTTAAAATCACAAACACTGCATGGAAGATTTATAGTGCAAGACGCTGATTTACTGTGTGTTTACTTCAAGCTCGCAAACTTGATGTAAAGATTTGTTACCACCACCCGCGCAAACAATAATTGTTAAATTGTTATACATATATTTGACTATATCGTAATGACAGTGCATTGGATCACTTTTTGAAGTGTTTATTGACAAAAATCCTAGTCGATAAATGTTATATTTGTACATATTTTGTAATGAAAATGTCACGAGTAGCTCAAACTTTCTATTCAGGTTTATTTAATAATATAAATTTGAAAAATGCAGTAGTCAAAACAATTGAGCGTGATAAACAAAAATATCTTTTATTACGAAGATATCCAGTAGCTGGAACTTAATTATAGAATAGACGTAATATAATCTTCTAATTCGATTCACATAAATTCTGTTGTTGTTTTACGTATTATTAATTGCAGATGATTTTTGATACTTCTTCCTAATCTGTTTAATTTTAGTTGAAATTATTTTCTTTTATGATCTATTATATGATCAACTAGCTTAATAAGCCTATATCAATGTATAATAATTCAGTTGTCGTCAATTTCGTTAGGCAAATAAGGATGATTAAACGGTTGATACAAAATTATGAGAGACCGTAATTAAGTTATAGTAAAGTGTACAAATATTACAATAAAATTTTGGTTATTTTATCAACTTTATAAATTGTTATTTTGTGTTTTTTTAATCTGACCAACTATCTGTACTTATCGTGTAATGTTAAATTAAAATTACGATATTCTGGATAATTTGGTGAAAAGTGATATCTAATTTTCTTTGTAACACTTTTTGCCAACCCAATTATTTACTATTATGTTGCTTAAAAATTCGTCTTATTTACTAATTTCTTCCTTAATTCCATATTTTAATGGGTCAGCAAATAGTAGAGAGCGTGTATGAAACCCTATATCAATGAATTCGTTGTGAAACGTGGAATGATATCTGATTGTGTCTTAATTGTTCTGCAAATTTCACGGAATTCTGAATGAACTAAGAGAATTGGCTGAACATGGCAGATTCCCACTAGCAACACACATACGGTTAGTTATTTACACAAAGAAGGAGCAGTATTTAAAAAGCATAATTTTAATTTGACGAGCCTGCCAAAACACGTAAATTTAAAAGTTTATGAATTCTATGTAGTTCAGTGAAATTAAAAGGAGATATCCTGATGTGTAGCGCAAAAAACGAAGAGCTAGAAAAATAACCTGTGTTTGAGTACAAAATGAGTAAGAGAAATAATTAACACAATCGCATTGTAATTAAACTGTTATGTGACGAAACCACGGAACCCAATAAAGTTTTTCGCTCATTCCTTGTGATGCGGCGAAATTTGCATGTACCCCACAATTTGTTTGCCTGATATAAAAAAGATCGAAGGATCTTTTAGGAAACAAACCGTCACATCACAGTTAAAACCGTTTACGGTTTGATGTCATGGCAACTCGTAGCACTTACAGGAAAAGAGGTGGATGCTATTTCTAGTGCCTTAAAAAAGCCGAAAATAAGCCAATTGACAGATGGTAATCGTCAGTATCGGGTGATAAACAATCTAAGTAGCAGACTTGTAGTCTCACGAAGAGCCGCAAACAGCGGAAGCGATAGCCTTCTTGCTGAATTTTCCACGTTTGATGTAATAAAATTTCAGAAGAACAAGCTAAAGATTAGAGATTCTATCTGGAGATACATCCACACACAAGTAAAATTACCAATACCGCCAAGTACAGCAATCTATGTTTTCTATACGCTGCATCAAAAGTAGTCAATGCTATTATTCTCAGGATTCGTGAACAACAAGAAAAACGAATTTGGTCAACTCAAGCAAATTTTTGATCGGGAATGTTACACGTGAGCTAAAATTTGTTCTCCTCCGCATATTTCGGTTGCGCCACCATCGTGAATGGCCGACGATTTTATTGCTAGCTATGCGGAATGATGGCACATCGGAAGAAAGTATGTAGATTTCCGGAAGTATGTTATTACGCATAGGCCTGTAATCAAGAATTATAAGGATTTGCTGTACTTTCTGCGATGGATCACAGTTCGAAAAATATTTATAATTTAGCACTGGGTTTAATTATGTTGTTGATGCAATCATTACTGATGATTTCGCAACTTTTTTTCTGGAGTGGTGATCGAAAATGATGACCACCTTGCGGAATTCGAACAGACTTGCGACACTGTTATCGTGGCTGAAAAGAAGGACAAGCACATGAAATTCATTAGTTGCACTCAATACGTGCCTATCCAAATAAGTTTGTAATTAAGCACTTGAAAGGCACTCGCGATGGTCAAATTTTATCCGGAACCCTGCTGCCAGTCACTAACGAATTTGTTTAGTATTTTTTATAACAGAACGATCGACTTTCACCGAAATTCACAGAACTATTAGCCTCACTAGCTTTTGCAAATGATGCGAAACAGGGCAATCGACTGTTTATTTCACTCAGCATATTTTCGGTCCGTTGAATCTGACCCAGGGTAACTGCTTTAAACAGCTATGTATTCGCTCAGTAACCTTTAAGCCATTGCCAGCTAAGCGTCAGTAGGTATCACTAAATAGAAAAATTTACGAGCTAACCAGTATTATTCAGTCGTTCTTTCATGTATTATCACTATCGAACCTAGCTATGAAATGTCGATTGCTTTGTATCGAACACCATTTTGGAGTCAAATATACGTCCTGCTCGCAAGGCTACAGAGGAAACCTGGAACTAAATAGACATGCCATCCATCTAGTAGCAGGATAATATTCGCGATATTCGTCACTGGTAAAGTCGCACTATATCAATAATAATTTCCTAATGAGAACCTCATCGGGTCTGATTATATATGGTAACACGATTATGGCATTCCTTAAACTGAAATTTGATAAGGCAGCCGTATCATTAAAAATTTGTTAAGCTATGTCCTGATACCATTCCAGAAAACCATTTGTGTCCTCAGAATTAAGATAACCACTCATGGAAACCAATCGTTTTTGTTTACCTGTATAATATGTCATTTTCTTATATAAGATTTTATCACGGATGCACCCAACGAGTTCAATATAGAAATATATCTAACATGGAAAGCAGAATAATTAAATTCTCTTTTGCAGGCCCTCCCAATGTTTAAGAAAAGAGAAGTTCGTGGCAATTTAACATCATTACAAATTTCAGGACAACATTCGAAAACTTAAACCGAGCACGCAGAACCAATAGAATTACATAAAGGAATTTAAATAAGACAATTTTCAAAAATTAAATTTTTCTCTATAAATAATTTTACGAATGTCAGCAACATTGGGTTAAATTATAAATAAATTTTGGATTTATATTTATCGGAATGAAAATTCCCTACATATATATATATTACCAACTCTAAACACGTCTAGCGATAAACATAATACCCGTGCCTTACCTGGCGTTACGCACTTCCGGATAAAGTTGTGTTCATGACGCCTTCGCCTTTTGCACTGTGTCATGATCAAGATGCTCAATTAAAGATGATACCGATTATGCTGACAGTGTCTTTTCCAGTCATCACTTGAAGCTTATACCAACAAAGTTTGAATTCGCGTATCAGAAGCGGCCCTGGAGTGACCGTCTCTGAACAAGTCTTGATTTTTTATCTCGTCAGCGCCAAGCGGCAGAACTAGAAGTCCAATTACGACATATTGGAGATTCTACCTGATCTCCAATCAGACTTAATAGTCCTCCGTAGACCATTTCTGGTATAGAATTCCGTATTTGTCCTATTCCTATTGCGCATTATAAGCAAAACTATATTTAGATCTTGCACCCAGATCTTAACACGCAGTTCTCAATTCACGATGCAGCGCCTCAACCCTACTATTTTCTTCGGGATTGTACGAACTGGTCTGCAGTACATGCACACCTACAGTATTCAGGGATTTAATGAAAAGCTCCGATATGAGCTGGCTGACGCGATCACGAATGAAACTTACCAAATCACCATTTCGTGACACACAATTCTTTAGGAACGTGAAATTCGCCACATCGAATTGACGACTGAATCGGTCAATCATTATATGTAAATATTTTGGCTATCGATTTTGTATATTTCAACAGTGTAAATATGGGCATACTAGAACCGATCGGTCGGCACATAAATATTTCGGACCACTGCTAATGTGTTGCCAAATCTTGAATGTTTGACACTTAGCACAGGCTCTTACAAATTCTAGTGTCCTTTGATATATCCGGCCATACATATCTATTAGCTACTGGCTTGGTTTTGCCTTTATGGGAATATGTCTCGACTCAAATAGCTGCTGAATTACCTTTACTGTTAAATCGATCTGAAAATATTTTTGTGGTTGGATTCTGTCATTTTCTTTTCCAATGCAACAGTGAACGCATAAAATCTTAGTTCCTCCACAATATGCTGGACTAAAGTATTTAGTAAATCATCTGGACTTTCTAACGGCGCCTGCCGTACCGCTCGATATTTGGCTCGTTCGGTCTGTCAAATATGTCCACTACAACTTTTTCTTTACCAGCCATATGACTGAAAAAGTCGAACTCTGCCAATCGAGTTATCTGTGAGTACTTTAGCACATCGTACAAAAGCTAGTCACCAAAAGTAACATTTTTCGCGTTCCTGGAGTTTTCTGAATAAATGTGAGTTTCTTTTCCGTAGCACTACCAAAATTACAGCATCTTGGAGATCCGTGACCAGCAAAGACTAGCTGCTGTCTATAGGTTCTAATATTCTGATCGTTTTTTACATTTCATCAGCCCCATGGAATTTCTCCTGATTAAAATAGCTCAGGGAAATGAAACTAGACTTTCTGTAGTGCTCTTCTATTGAATGAAAAGGCATTTCCACGATCCTATTATTCCCCATAAAACTAATTTAAATCACACCCAAGAACCTAGGAAGTTTGTATTAGGCGTTGCGAACCTAGTAACAAATTAGTTCAGTTGTGACCAGAAGGATAAACCAGAGACATCATGAACGGAAAGTAAAATCTCATGCACATTCGTTTCGTGTTTACTGGAGACTCATCAGTAGAAGCCAATTTTATTCCCTTTAACCACTATGTATTTTGGAGAGAAATGTGTGATAATAGGACGAAACTAATATTCGTCCGTAAATGTTGTCAATTTTCATTACATAATCTACAAATATTCATATTGTCTACGGTCATTTTCGCAAATTAGCCGTCCTGATAACTTAATCAGCCAAGCGCCCGAATGTTCGACTGGCACTTGGCAGACAGGCATTCAAGGAAATTCATGCGATCCTATTGTAAATCTGACTGTGGTAAGTAGTACAGCAATTTCCATCATATATAACACGCCATCTGGATACCTGGACTAATATACCGCGTACTTAATTATATTCTCAAGCTAGGTGCTCTGTTTTGATAGAGAATGTGTATCAACCTTAATCACCGAGTTTATTGGACGATAACCACAATAAACTTACCAGTGTCCCGGGCCAGGTTTTGTAAAATTGCAATTTTACTAAATTTCACCCGGTACAATATTCCGAATTTTGGGATCTAATAGCAGATTGAAATGGATAAAATATCAATCTCCATAATGAGGTAATTCACGCCGGCAACATGAAAATTCCACGTAAATGAAAATCGCTGGCCTTTACGCCACCGATAGCTCTTTCATCCCTTTATACATTGCCTTCGGATTGAAAATTTATTTTCATTAATACGTATCACAGACCACGAACCTCGTCCGATATGGCTAGAACCGCTTTCGTATTTGTCTTGATTTGTTGCATCTTATTTCCTGAGCCTGAGGTTTGTGCAGTGATATCTTCCTCAAAGTTTAGCCAGTAACTAAAAGGTACTTCATTATGTTTCTAACATGACCTCGTGCCTGAAACCCACCAAATACTCTGCGAAAGCTATCTATACTGCAAAAACCTACCTATTGAATCACGGTTACGGCTAGAAAGAAATAGAATCAGAGCGTTTCAGGTCTGCATGGTGCCAATCTGACAAACATTTTTTGTAGTCTTCTACTCTACCACATAATAAGAACATCATCTATGTCAATTTCGAACTTGTCTCAGTAGTTTCATGATTCTCGTCAACTCTTATCAATACATACACCAGCCTTGACATCAGTCTATTATGCTTTAATGCGACCACGTCAGGCACTATTCATACCATCACCCATGGTAAACATTGTCATTATTTAAGCATATAACACACTTATGGGCATTTCCATCAAAGCTGCAACAGAGTTAAATGTAGAAAGATTTAACACGGTAAACAATAATTTAATATCATATTCTGGCCGCCCCCATATATTTGAAAAAAGAAATACACACTTGGAATTTCATATGCGGTGGACAGGAGGATCAAAGTTATTGATGCTGTGAAGCAGTGCGAGATGGCAACCGAACATAACCGGAAGGCCCATTCATACCAGGACGAAATGCAAAAACTAAAACCGAGTACGAACAGGCAATGAGAACTCAAGAAATTTACTTTTCGTTAAAAATAACAATCGTTCAAGTCATCAACGGCGATATTAACAATTGCCAGAGCAAATACTATGAAAAATCTGTTTCATTGCGAACGGGATTACGGGATAGTAATTTTCATTGGTAACGCTACTATTGAACTTGTGAAATTTATTTATGCTTTTTAGACCATCACAACAGTACTAAAGTGCAGTGTGTTTCAGATAAGGCGAACTAGCTTTTTGTGTATCGTAGTATCGTGTGTGCGCTTTCGATGGAGTCCCAATATCCACATTTGCTGAAAACTAAACGCCCCTTATGTCGTAATATACCCTAAACTTGTTTGTAAATAAAACGGAAGGCAAGCGCCCAAAAATTGTCCATTTGTTACCGGACGAATCTGTATCTTCACTTTCCTCAATTTAGTTTTACGATTTGTGGTTAAATAACAAGTAACCAATCATATATTTCAAAAGGCACCCAATCGGGCATGGTAGACATTCTTATTGGCAACTCAAACATGAAAAGGGAGATTCACGAATTGACAGGTTTATTCGCGGTACGTCCGTGAAAACGACCTGATATATGTAATTTCTGTTATCATTACTGTATATGGATTGATAAGCCTATCCATTTGATCAAGGCAATGTCTATCCATCGGAGGAAAGTCGGAACCAGAGCAGGCTTTCTAACTTATAATCCACTTTAAGCATCCCACTCTGCTCTTGGTTATCTCTGAAAATAACCATTAGAAGCGAAACGACTATCCAGTGAAAGAAATGCATGTTGTATAAACACCCTTTTAAGCTTCTACGCAAAACTGAACTCAATCATATAGATATGTCGTAAGAAATTTTTTCTAAATGCCGAGAAACGACAGTCTATTCTGTAATTATTCATTTATATAGCTATCCATTACACAATTAAAAATGTCTCCACTAAACGGCGCATCTTGCCCAATCCGTATGAAAATGGAGGCGAAGTTGCCAGCACTATCTACTAAGTAATGAGCATACGGAACGCAATTTTATACAAGAAATACTGGCTAATAGAGCTCACCTCGTAAGCTCACAGAATGTAGCAATGGAAATATGGCGGTAAATCAGAGATAGGTAAATGCTTCGTGTCTATTCCGATAGTAGTAGAGGATAAATGCAATGCTCGTGTTCACATGCACTAGTCTATTGACCATCGATCGAGCACGTCAAAAATCGTCACATTCTGGTCTAATAGACGAAGGCGACAATTATATGTCCAAAACTAACAATAAACCAAATAAGACCACAGTCCCGAAATTCAAAACAACTATATCCATGATAAAATTACTCTTTACTCTCTAGACAAAAAAGTAAGCGAGCATTTTCCACAGTACATACGATCGAAATGACTGGCCATAAAAATGCCGGTACCACAACTTTTTGTAGTGCACTCCTTTCTCAGACGAGTTAGCTTTCCATCATTTTCTACCTTGTAAAACTTCAATGTTGCCATTTTAACCTTCTTCCGTTTCTGTTTATTCTTCTTCGGAGTATTGTAGACTTTCTTTTTTCGCTTCTTTCCACCACCCAACAAATCAATATTTAGATCAACAGCTGCAAAATTAGGAATTGATCCATCGGTTAGCTCTTGACCAAAGAGTGAGAGACGCTGACACGATTCTGAAATCCCAAGCTTTCCATTTATTTGACTTCGAAGATCTGAGACTGACGAAGCCTCAAAAGGATAGCTAGATCCACACGGTGACCGAACAATCACATACATAACAAGCACGGGTTGATCTTTAAATGTGACGGGTATTTGAACATTTTAAGACATATTAACATAATTTTATAATAATATTAGAATGTTAATAAATGAATGATGTTTGCTTTAAGCCGTACAAAAACTCTAAATAAGAACTAAAGTATTATTAAAAAACAATGGCCCAACACAAAGCCGATTATGATTTATTGCTCTCGTTGATAACTTTTCATATGAAAAATATTCCTGTAACGGCTCAAAACAATTCGTTGACATTGTAACGACACAAATTAATGGTCGACATATTGCGTAAATTAAATTCAATTTTATTTACTTTGCACCAATGAGAAAAAAGCGAAACTTGCCGTTTAACCAATAGTGTGCAAGTAGGCATGGCATGCTATTTAAGCACGGCAATTTACCATGCAAGCTAGTTGTGGCAATTGCATTCTACCTTACGTCACGCGTGTGCGTTCTGTCGGCTGTCAATACCTACGCTGGGGATTTGATAGTTTCACCAACAATTGGCTACATCCGTGACTCATCTTGTTGCTGTATAACCAGCGAGACGAGCCAATTAATTGCAGAACCTGAACGACGTTATCCACATCGTGATTACAGCTCAACCACGAGAGCGACAACTCAACCAGAGTCCACCCAAGGCTCTAGGACATCTTCACACTCTGAATAATTCAGGAGAACGCACGACCAGGTCCTCTTAAGGGCCCCCTATCAGTAACAAATCTCTATTCAGAGCACCTTAATCGAGTTTGTAACGTCGTACGGCATTTAGTTGAAGCCGGGGCGTTTACATAATTGGCGACCGCGCTAGGATATTGATTATTGTTCTGATTTTTTTGGTATAAATAAAATTGACTTCCTTTTCATTTATTTGGGATATAAAATCGATTAACATTTGCGTTTTCTCTACCGTGATCGTGGTCTTCTGTGAATTTTGTTGGGTATATCTATTCGTGGATTTGTGTTGAATTTTTTTTGGGGGATAATTATAATAATACATTGTCATCAAAGGCCAACGGGGCCTCTGTTCATCTTTCCTACGTACGAATCGGCACCGTACGTACTCGACAGGCTCAATTGCGGATTTTTGGAAACAGTGACGTGTTTTGTTTTGCGCTCATTCAATTGTGGAAGCTGTTTGCGGGTAAGCGTTTCGTTAAAGTATATTTATATATTTTCATATTGCTTATACATTTATGCTTTTAAGATTCCGTAAGATTGTTAAAAAGTCAGGTCTAATTTTAGATATTGATGTTCCTGTTTGGGATGGAGATAGTGAGCTATTCTTTATGCGCGTGTGAATCCGCTTTCTCCCCGTTTCCTGATTATGACAGTCATCAAAAACTGTCGAAGGTTTTGCTAAACTACCTTATGAATTGCAGTGACGGATTTATCCTAAGCTTGAGGCCATTAGGAAGCTACCTAATCCCATTTTGGGCCTACAAAACGAGGTAGGATCCTTCCTTGGACACACGGAAACTGAGCAGATAATAAACAAATATGCGCAGTTAGATATGCCAAATCTTGGCCCCATCGAAATATTGAGGGAATTACGGAAACGTTGGTATAAAACCAACATTTCTGACCATGAGGCTAAGGTTGTTTTTATTAACAATCTTCCCCAAACATTAAAACTCTTTGCCAGAAGGCTCCCCAACACTCTCTCTATAGATGACTTATCTGAGAGATGTGAGTTAGAATATAGAGTTTTGGAACCCAAAGTGAATCCATCATCCTTTTCTTCACCCCCGCAAGATGATAGAATCTCCTCTTTAGAGAGAACAGTGGCGAACATGGCCAAAGTTCTAGAAGGATTGGCCATTACCAAATCCGAGCTAAATCAAGTGAATGCTCGACCAAAATTCGTTTCTAAGTCAAATTATAATGGTAGGCGGCGATCGAGATCTCCGCAATCATTTAATAAATATGCCCCAAAGAACTGGTGTTATAACCACCAGAAGTTTATTATGCTTGCCAAGTTTGTCTTTGTCGTTCCGAAGAATTTCCGAATGAGTGTCAATTTCCACAGCTGACGGAGAGGACAACAGACCGCAGGCAAAGGGGTGCATCAGTATCGGGAAACGTCTGGCGCAGGAAGTAGACGACCGTACTTTCTGCACATCAACGGCATCAACGGCGCTACAGGGAAGAAGCCAACTACAATCCGACATCCCTGTAGACTCTTTTCGTCCACGCCGAATTTTTCACATAGAGAACCAAATGGACAACGCCGGTCGCAATCACCAGCCTATTTGTTTGCATGACCCGGCCAAACAGCCCAACGAACATCTGCACCATCATGGTTTCAAAACTGGCGAAGAGTTCATCGTAGACACAGGTGCGGCAGTCTCAGTTCTCAAAGGTGATTCAATGGCCGAGATGTCGTTAGGCGTTCTTCTCGCAACAGCTACAGGCGAGCCCATACCAACATATGGCTGCCGGTACCGCACACTCAACATAGGTCTACGACGTGAATTTTCCCACAACTTCATCATTGCCAAGGTCTCACATAATATAATAGGCCTTGATTTCCTTCTAACATTTCAACTCATTGTTGATCTTGCCAAACAAAATATCATCGACCCCTCCACAGGAATTGAACAACATTTTGGGACACTTGCCTCCGAGCGTTTGGAGTTACAGGTCATTCAGCCAACCCCAGTGCATCATTCAGCAGAGATATCAGCAGCTCTTCAAAAATACAAATCGCATTTTGATCTTAATATGTCAGAGCTACGAGTCTCCAACATGATGCATCATATCGTCACAGAAGGACAACCTATTGCACTCAAGAAGTGACCACTGGCCCCTGCTAAGCTGAAAACTGCCCAAGAAGAATTCTCAAGGCTTTTGGAAGAGGGAATCATCAGACCATTTAAAAGTTCATGGGCGTCACCACTGCACTTAGTCTCTAAATCAAACGGATCGTACAGAGCCTGTGGAGACTACCGTAAGCTAAATTCAGTGACAAAATCTGATGCATATCCTATTCCAAATATTAACACTTTACTTGAAAAAACTCAACGGCAGCAATTTCTTCTCAGTGATTGACCTCAGACAAGCCTACCATCACATACCGGTAGCACCAGAGGATATCGAGAAAACTGCAGTCATCACTCCATTTGGCTTTTATGAATATCTTTACATGCCTTTTGGACTTAAGTGTGCTACTCAGACATTTCAAAGATTCATAGACAACATACTTCGCGATGACTCTGCTTAGTGTATGTCATATCTCGATGACATTATGGTATTCAGTCCAGATCTAGAATCTCATGCGAAACATCTACGAAATGTCCTCTCACGCTTATCCAACCACGGACTCAAGATCAACTGTGACAAGACGTAGATTGCAACTTCATCCGTCGACTTCTTAGGGCATCGTATCACGGCCCAAGGTATTCAACCGTTGCCGTAAATGACGAATTCAATCAAGAATATAAAGTCACCAAGGACTGCGAGCGAGTTGCAGAAAATCCTGGGAGTACTAAACTATTATCGCAAATTCCTTCCAGGCCTATCAAAACAACTTTATCCTTTGTGCAGACACTTGCGGAACCGAAATGGACTTAGCAAGAATTCCATCATTGCTTGGTCATCCGAAGACGAGGAATTACTTCGACTGGCCATCAACTCATTAGCAAATGCCACAATGCTAACTCACCCAGATTTTGAAAAGCCATTTCTACTCACGACAGATGCTTCTGAATTCGCTATTGGAGCCACGTTGGAACAAGAGATCGACGGAGTTCGGAAGCCTATCAGTTTCTACTCGCGTACTCTCCAACCAGTAGAAACGAGGTACGACATTTTCGGCCGAGAACTTCTCGCCATCCACGACGCAGTACGCCATTTTATCAGCCTCATTGGCAGTAGCAGATTTGTTGTTTTCACAGATCATGCAACACTAGTTAGCGCACTTCGAAACGCAACTTCATCTATCGTCAAGTACCCTGCCAGAGTGGAAAGACAGCTTTCTCGTCTAAGCGAATGGCAATTTGACGTCTTTCACGTCAAGGGCAAACAGAACTTCATTGCAGATGCCCTGTCCAGGCCAGACGTCTCTCTACAACCACCTTCGCCGTCACCATTCACTGTCAACTCCGTGGCACTCAGTGAACCTGCACTAACGCCAACTCTCCTGCGAACTGAACAACGCGGTGACATTCACATTCAAAGATCAATAGCCCGTCACCCAACCAAGTTCATATGCCGTCTGTGGGAAGGCTTACCAATTGTTTACTTCACGGGTACGCAGCCCAACAAGCCAGTTCTGCCGACCAGCCTTCAGAGAAAAGTTTTAGATTCAATTCACTCAATTTCTCACCCAGGAAGCCAAGCGACTGTCCGACTTCTTACAGATCGTTTCTGGGGTCACAGACTTAGGCAGAATGTTAAACGATGGGTCTCAGAGTGTGCTATTTGTCAGAAAAACAAGATCACACGACACACTCGTTCTAAGTTGCAACATTTTCGATCTACTTCTCGCCTAGCCATCGTCCACATCGACATAGTTCATCTGACAAAGGTTCAAGGTTTAAGCTACCTTCTAACTATGATCGATAGATTTACACGGTGGCCTGCGGCATTACCTCTTGGCACCATTTCTGCAGACGAAGTAACTAACGGTTTTATCTCAGCATGGATATCCCATTATGGTGCTCCCAATGAGGTCATCACGGACAGAGGCAATTGCTTCTCATCTGATCGTTTCAAAACCAACAAAACGAAGCTACCCGCCTTCGACTTCATTTCGGTAACATGTCAGAACAGCAGCCGAGATACACGCCTCGTCCAGTCTTCGTTCACCCACAGCTCCACAACTACAAGAGAGTACTCGTTCGCAACAATAATGCTGTTGCACCACTACAACCCAAGTATCGCGGTCCTTACCTGATTTTACTCAGACAACCAAAATACTTCATTATTATGCAAGGCGCTACACCGACATCAGTAAGCATAGACAGGTTGAAACCGTTTATCGAACCGCCTGATCCTGAGAGCGTTCAACCTTCTACACACGTCTCAGGCTCCGTCTGCCCACAATCTCAATATCCTGCTTTGTATAACGCGTAATTGATTTTTTTTAAACATTAACATTAACTATCAAAATTTTTTTAACCTTACGTTATTTTTCGTATTTGTCTCACGTGGCATAACCAGCTGTTCTTAGCTAACAATTGTGTAGCATTTTTGAACAGTTCTTTGGTATTATGCCATCTCTGAGGCAATGTTCGTGTACATATTTTTATGCAGTTACCTTTGATTTTAATGTATATATTTTTACATTATAATATATTTCTCACACATGACATCACTTTGCCTATTTTGGTATGACCAGCTACTTAGATCTAACGCTTTAATGTAGCAACACTAAGTAGTGATCAGCTTCATATCATGGTACAGGCCACTTTCAATGCATATCTCAACTTTATCAATTGCACAAAGAACACTCTACAAATGTCATGACCATAACGTCGAGCATTCTAGCTCCTTTGGTCGTATACAAACACATTGACATTGATCCAACCTGCTTAGATTTTAACTTAAACCTGGCAAATTCAGAGGCGATTTACCTCGAAATCTTCACGCTGCGGCTCCCAAACTTACACTGCTCTATTTTGCCTCACGTGGTATGACCGACCACTAGAGCTAACAATTTGTGTAGCAATTCCTAGTGGTTACCTGGTATCATATCATTGTTGAAGCAACCAACAAGCATATTTAAGCCCAGCACTTATGGTTCATCATATTTTTGCTTAACTTGGTTCGAACTCTGTCATACATTTCTAATGTAGCCTCGCAGAGAGGAATTTTTTCCTTTTTTCAGAGAGGAAAGTATTGTAACGACACAAATTAATGGCCGACATAATGCGTAAATTAAATTCAATTTTATTTACGTTGCACCAATGAGAAAAAAGCGAAACTTGACGTTTAACCAATAATGTGCAAGTAGGCATGGTATGCTATTTAAGCACGGCAATTTACCATGCAAGTCAGTTGTGGCATTTGCATTCTACCTTGCTTCACGTGTGTGCGTTCTGTCGGCTGTCAATACCTACGCTGGTGATTTGATAGTTTCACCAACAATTGGCTACATCCGTGACTCATCTTGTTGCGGTATAACCAGCGAGACGAGCCAATTAATTGCAGAACCTGAACGACGTTATCCACATCGTGATTACAGCTCAACCACGGGAGCGACAACTCAACCAGAGTCCACCCAAGGCTCTAGGACATCTTCACACTCTGAACAATTCAGGAGAACGCATTACCAGGCCCTCTTAAGGGCCCCCTATCAGTAACAAATCTCTATTCAGAGCACCTTAACCGAGTTTGTAACGTCGTACGGCATTTACTTTAAATGAAAATCAAATTTTGTTTACGCGGAATTTATTAAAAAAAGCGAAATTTTCCGTTAACTAATGGTGTCGAGCTTTTATTTCCAAACTATATAATCATGGTGCATTTACCCTGCTTGTCTTAACACGTTTGATATCTCCTATTGTGCACTACGTATGCTTTTGGTCTCACGTAATATTTGACTTTTTATCTACGCTGACTTATGGACTTGCGTCATGCTGTGTCACTTAGTCACTTGGATTCCATTCACGCCAATCTTGTTGCTACAGAACTACCCCTACGTATCGATCATCTATTTAATGGACTTCTACATATGCCAGTCACTACAGTATTGCCGCAGATCTTAAAAAAACAATTATGAGCCTTTACACAGCAATTCACCTCTCTGGTTTCGACGCCACAACGTAGGAACACCAGCCAGTCAACTACAGCCGGCTTCAAGTGTCTCTGAGTACTTTTAGACATTGTAACACAACAAACTATCTCGATATTTGCCGGCGAACACAATTCCGGTCCTAATAAGGGCCATAAACAATACCTGTATTTCATTATCTATGGCTCTTAACCTTTTTGTAGCGTCGCATGACATTTAATTGCACCCGGGCGTTTGCAGTCGCCTAATATTTTCAAATATTTCAATTTAACGCTGGTTTCCTAAAAAACATGTATTCGTCTGAGCCAAATAAGAGCTACTCAACAACGCAGACACTCACTTTAGGCACCCAGGTCTTATAAGGTATTGTCTACGTTATAGCCACGAATTTTATGAGTTAGAAGCACAGCGCGCTGTGTAAAAATCAGGTGAACCAACCGTACGAAAAGAGATTAAACTATGCGCAATAACACTGTCAGAGGTATCAGTGTGCATAACTTAATCCGGAAGGATTGAGATTAGTTTTATTTACGCGCTATTTTTTGCGAAGGTGGTGTATGTAGTTAGATATTTACAACAACAAAATAAAGTAAAGAATTATCGATAAATGTAAACGAAGCTGATCATTGAAATTAATGTTATTTTAAAAAGTAAAAATTCGTTTAAATTGGAGTTTATTCTTTGGTTAAATCCTTCCGAGTATTTATATTGATGAATTTTGAATGGTTTCAGTTTCCTGTATTTTGTGTTTGACTTGCGTGAACTTCTCTATGGAGGTGTCGCCGCCTTCTTCCAACTTTTGAAACAGTTACTAATTTGAGTTTCTACACACTATACGAATACTAAATTGAAGCCATTTTCACATTCAAACTTATTGATATCAATTAGGAATAGTTTATATATTTATTTTGGTTTTTCAGGTAAAATTTCACTCTAGATCCAACTGTTAGTGTGCAGTAAGGTGTAAAACATACTTAGTCTTAGTGCCTACTATTTAATTAACTCAATATTCCTATGTTTAACTTGAAGGTTAATCTTAAATTTGAGGAGCACAGGTGGCATCAACCGGTAGAGTCGTAGATTTGAGCCTGATAGACTTGGAGGAAAATGCTATCTGATTAAAATCCAGCTTATATATTGTTCAACAAAGATGAGACTTACAAACACACAATGACCGGTACGGGATTGACCTCTCTGGGGCCGCCATTAGATAATAGGAAAGAGCCTTTACATTGCGCTTGTATAGTTTCTATTGGTCCAGAACTGAATTGAAATTGTGCATTTCATTTAAATTAGTCTTAAAAATTACGGAAAAATTATGAACCGTTAAATCACTTTCCTCTTAAGAAGAATGCAGAAGGAAAGAATTATTCATTCTGGCGAAGCATCTCCATTATCGTGCGGCAGAGCTTGAACCCAGTTAATGATCTTCATATATGCTAAGTGAAATATATCGTGTTATGTAGCGCATTAGCACATTTGACACCAATAACGCATCAAGGATTTTATATAGTTTTGGCCTGAATTCAATAGAAAGTCTGTGAAGAAGTGCATGGATTATGGAGAAGCAGTCAGAACAATGATGGAAGGAGCATTCGAGCCGCAGAAGTGAACATAAATAATAAATATTTGTATTTTTGCTTTACCAAATAGATACGATTTATACGGGGAAAATCCTATAAATATTTGATTGAAAACGAAGCAATTTTGATAAGTTAAACAATATGGCTTAAAAAACGTAGTAAGAGTATTAACTGCACAAAGGAACACCTTGAATGCGGAGATAGGGCTAATTAAGTCCCGGCTGAATTACCCACTCATAATAAATTCTAATGGAATCTGCATAAAGGAACCAAACAATATTGGTGAATAAAAACAGCGACCGCACTTGGGAGGAAGCAAACAGAAATATGCCAGTGTTTACATCCAAATCGACGAGTTTTCCGACCGTCATCAGAATTTAAACAAATGCTTACACATATGGATTTGGGAAGGCCAGAGGTTTGGTTTAAAAAAGGAAGCCTCGGATCAAGCGCAGGAATTTTCATTAGAAGCACATTTTGTGCGTGTCGCTGTTCAGGAATTAGTTGACCGGGCAGTTGCTGTTGAGATAGAATTGCCTTTTGACTTGACGTATTAAGAATATAAAAGAGAAGTGTTGAATCACTTCCAACCCAGACCTTGGGATGTGTTTTTAGAATTGTACAGACTGTAACAATTACTGGGTGAGATGCCACTTGATACCATGTCAAGCATCGGATTGTGGTTGTCGAAGCTAACTGAGTCTTTTCCCGAGTTGCAACTTATGAGACCATAATGTTCATGTTGCTGGATCCTACCAGATATGGCGCAATATCGAGAGCCCAGGGAAGCCTCGAAGTAAAAATGCAGTTTCTTCAAATTTCGGCCATGAAGATCAACAAAATGGCAGATACGACTCTACGCATGGGTCTTATTACAACATCCAGCAGGGGCGACATATCTTTCTGGAATTCTTCGCGACATAATCAGCTATTCCGTGACAGACGGCAACAACCAGTGGCTTTGAAGCAAGGTGAATATATAAAGACATCATCTTCTAAGGAGCAGCAAATTCTTTATAGTGTTTCTAGAGAACGACCAGTTAATTAGAGAAATAGGGTCTACCATCTCACAAATAAGGATAGTTGAGATCATGACCAAAATATAAATCCTGTGGAAGCTCTGAATTTAAGATCGAGTTAAGTCCAGCAGAGTACCATAAAAAGTGTTCAGATTCAAAATGCCTTCGAAGAAAAAGAAGTATTGGAATCCATGCCACATGTAAGGAGTTTATTCTAACTCTTCAACGGATAGCCAGTAATAATGCAATTGGCTACTGGATTAAATGTGTCGGTATTAACAAGGACTTGGCCGTTAAAGATCGTTAAACATACGAGAGAAAATGTGTCTGTCACATTATGTATCGTTGGAGGCTGCGGGCGAATGGGACACGAAATTATTAATAAATAAATATATCGACTATATGAATTCTGTTGTAGCGAATACTCAAATGCAATAATTGGGATTTGATTTCATTAGAAAACTGGTTAAGATGACAGATTGTCTAAATAAATGTAGATGTTTCTCGAGCCTGGAAAGCACGAATTCCATAAATTCAATATGTACTCCTAAGGTACAGGGGGAGACCATTTGTCTGCCCGGGTAGTGGAAAGCGTTTCGAAGCCAATACAACACTATATTCCAACTTTCTGATTGCAGAAAATATATAGGGCCGACGGTTGACTGTTTTAAACTATGGCTAGAATTAAACGAAGGTTACAAACTACCATATATATATGGTGCTACTCCAAATAAATTAGCAGCAGCGACTCGAGCAACACAAGAGATGATTGAGGTCGACGCTTTAGAACTATTTTAATCTGTTTTTTGAGCTCCCATGGTTTACGATACGAGAAAGAATGATTCTCTTCGACCGGCGGCTGATATCCAACAATAAAACTCGGTGACTAAACCTGATCCGTATCCCATGCCGGCTCTGCCTGAACTGTTCCTACAGCTAGCGAGAGGCGAATGGTTTTCCGTGCTTGATTTTAAACAGGAATTTTGGCGAATTAGCGTTCGGTCTAAAAACCGATGGAAGTTAGCGATGCAGGTACCACAAGATTGTTTTAATTTCACGCGGGTGAAAGGTTGAAAAGTTTGTTTTTAGCATCACTCAGTCTCAGGAGAGGGATGTATGCCATTAGATTCGAAATTACAACTAATCAATAGCTATTTTGTGCATACTACTAGAAAACAATTGTGCCGGTTAATTAGTATAATGAATTTTTATAGACCATATATCGCAGGGACGGCGGTTACATAACAATCTTTGTTTAAGTTAACTAATGTCAAGATTCCGTTTCGTTGGACGGAGAAGGCTCAAGTAGCGTTTATCCTATGTAAAAAGGAATTAATAGACGCAACTATTTTGACTTTCCCGGTAGGTGGAACGTCAATTGTTACAGACGCATCAGATTTTAGCATAAGATCAATGTTACTAGTGGACGGACATCAAGTGTAATATATAAGTTGCACACTCACTAAAGCGGAGCAAGACTATTCCGTCACAGAAAAGGAATTACTGGCCATACAATGGACAAAACGAAAGTTTATGTATTTTGCTATCAGTGGACATATAGACGTTTTTGCCAACTACAAAGAACTTGTTCACTTGAGAATACGATGTATAGAGAAGAAACGAGTACACATAGCAATTAAAGAGCACGAAGAATAAAGTGTATCAATTCATCATATAGCTGCTTTGTAGAATGTGGCAGCCAATGCACTCAGCAGAATTTCCGCTGTGCGCGTTTCACCACTTACCGAAGTCTCTGAAGAACAGGAAAGTGATGTCACATGCCAGGAAATAGTCAATCAGTAAAAATTGGCACTGTGGTGTCTGCACCACATAACACGTTGAGCCTGCGAATCATCGTCACAATACAACGGAAAACTGACTAACGAGAATTAAACCACATTGCATATATATGGAAAGCAAAATGAGATATATGGTTCTTACCTTTAGTAGTCTCGATTAGAATGTACCGGACAGGAAATGTCGGATACACAATTTATATGCAGTCACGAACATAAATCTTTTGCGCTATTGCCACATACGTATGTAAAATCAATAGAATTAAACAATAATTAATTGCTCGGGTGTTAGTAACAATTCTTTTAATCAAGTTTGCGAGCGTGAAGAAAACACTGATTCCATTTTATTTAACCAGTTGTCGAAAAACATAGCAAAACTACCACTAGTCGCACGCACTGGCGCTTTTTGACCTTCCATGATCATCATCAGAGTACGACGGCAAAATGACTAGCGAGGATTAGACCGCATCGCATTTATATGGAAAGCAAAATTAGATATGTGGCTCTCACTTCTAGTAGTCTCGCATACATTGTACTTGACTGGAAATAATGGCTGCTCAATTACTATGCAGCTAGGAACATAAACTTTTGGCAGCTTTCGCCACAAACATATGTAAAGGCAATACAATAAAACAATAATTGATTGCGCGGGTGTTGGTAACAATTATTTAAATCAAGTTTGTTAGCTTGAAGTAAACACCAATCCAATTGTATTTAATCTGTCGTCGAAAAACAGCAAAACTACCGCCAGTCACACGCACTGACACGTTTCGACCTTCCATGAAATTTTATCACTAACTCTGCAATCAGATATTGTTTAATAGTATTGCCTTTATATATGTGTGTGGCGAAGTCTGCAAAAAGTTAATGTTCGGGGACTGCATAGAAATTGTGCAGCCGACATTTCCAGTCATGTACAATTTATGCGAGAATACTAGATGTGACAGCCGCATATCTAATATTTCTTTCCATGTATATATGCAATACTGTTTAATCCTTGCTTGTCAGTTTGCCGTCGTACTCTGGTGATGATCATGGAAGGTCGAAACGCGTCAGTGCGTGCGCCTTCCAGGAGTTTTGCTATGTTTTTCGACGACTGGTTATATCCAATGGGATTGGTGTTTTATTCAAGCTCGCAAACGTGATATATTACTTTACAAAAGTTGTTAGTCTTAGTGATTGGTCACACCAAAGGAAGAACAATAAATTTTGAGAGCCTCAGCTTGAGTGTACATAGTAAATTATAACAGGCTATGACAAATTGAAGATGCTTTTTCCTGCAAAGACTCGATCATTGCTAATAAGAAGAGTTTGTGAATAAATATGTGAAATGTTTAACTGATGAATTTGCTGTTAGTTGCTTATACTCAGACATGAAGCCGGTGAATACTTATTGATGTTACACAAAGTGCTAACTATAAATTGTTAGCCATACAACAAAAAGCGAATGTTGACTTAGACATGAGCCATAAGGTACAATACTATGGCGTATAAAATTTATGATATGAAAATCAAATGCTAGAAATAAAGGGATGAGGTTTATTCGATCCCTGCAGCAGAAGTTTTATAATACAGAAAAACTGCTCATGTATGTTAGATAATTGTTGACAAAGAAAATTTTATTATATAAAGTAAAATAAGCGAATATATGAAACATATTTCATATGAATCCAAGAGAGTTGATCACATCACGTGAATTAGAACGATAGCGGTGCACAATAAAACGAAAATGTGCTAAATAGACAAATGAGTAATAAATAGAAAGAAATCTATCAGTTATATTTTATATAGAGTATTTTGTCTTGGTAAAGATTGTTAGCTCGAGGGGACTGAAACGAATGTAGGAGGTAAGATATCATAAATATCAAGCGGTTTGATAAAATAAGTTCAGTTGTGACCAGAATAATACACTAAAGACAGCATGAACGGAAAATATAATCTCATGCACAGTCGTTTCGTGCTTATTGGCGACTCATCAGTAGGAGCCCGTATTATGCATTTTAATCAATATATATTTGTGTGAGAAATGTGGGATAATAGGACGATACAATCTCCTAGACGAATGTGTAAACCTGCGTAAAGTAGCGAACATCGCATAGTTTCGACAATGCTACTTCAACGCTAACTCACTCTATATAATACAAATACCGAGTCTGTAAAGGTTACTAGCACTATGACTTTTGTGTTTGTAACCGATATCAACATTATAGTACCGAAAAGGTACATGGTACTAACACTATGGTTTCCAAGTCGAAACATGGTACCAACATGATGGATATCAATGTATGCTATAGTTAACCGAAATTGAGAATTACATAAATTTCTGAACACTTGTTAATCCAATAAATCCATACACACTGACCTTGATCGATATCAGTTATCACTTTTCCAGGTAAGCATGAAAACATTGAATTAAATATTTAACAGTTAAATACTGTTTGGTGCGGAGAACCAATATATATGCAAGTATGTATTAGGTGTTGCGAACCGAGTTACAAATTAATTCAGTTGTGACAAGAAGGATAAATCAAAGACAGCATGGACGGAAAGTATAATCTCATTTACATTTGTTTCGTGATTACTGGCGATTCGGCAGTATGAGCCCGTATTATGCCCTTTAGCCACTATATATTTGGGTGAGGAATGTGGGATAATAGGACGTTACAATCACCTAGATGAATATGCAAATCTGCAGTTGTAGACATTATATATATATATATATATATATATATATATGTATATATATATATAACATTATATAAAGTCTCGACAATGCGACTTCAACGCTAACTCACTCTAAATAATATATTCCTAGTCTGTAAAGGATACTAACACCATTGCTATTGTGTCAGTAATCGATACCAACATGGTACATGTTACTAACAATATGGTTTCCGAGCTATTACTTGATACCAATATGATGGATATCAATGCATACTATAGTTCACCGAAATTGAGAATTACAAATATTTATAAACACCTGCTATTCCAAAACATCCATACACTCTGGCCTTGATCGATATCAATTATCATATTTCGCGGTAAGAATGACATCATTGAAATAAATATTTAACAGTTAAATACTGTTTGTTGCGGAGAACTAATGTATATGCAGGTATGTATTAGGTGTTGCGAACCTAGATACACATTACTGCAGTTGTGACCAGAAGGATAAACCAAAGACAGCATGAACGCAAAGTATAATCTAATTCACATTCGTTTCGTGCTTACTAACGACTAACCAGTAGGAGCCGATATTACGCCCTTTAATTACAATATATTTGGGGGAGCAATGTGGGATAATAGGACGCTACATTTTCGTAGACAAATGTGTAAATCTGCAGTAGAGAAGCTAACATTATATAAAGTCTCGACAATGCGACTACAACGCTAAGTCACTCTATAATATATATGTATATATATGTATATATATATATATATATATATATATATATATTGGAGTCTGTCAAGTGTATACTAACTGTAAAGCTGTGTGTGTTGGTAACCGATCTCAGCATTGTAATTGCAAAGGTACATGATACTAACTTATATGGTTTTCGAGCTGGCACATGTACAACATGATGGATATCAATTTATGCTATATTTCACCGAAATCAGAAATACAAATATTTTTGAACACCTGTTACTTCAGGAAATCCATAGACTCTGGCCTTGGTAGATATCAGTTATCATATTTCGCGATAATCATGACATCAATAAATTAAATATTTAACAGTTAAATACTGTTTGATGCGGTGAAATAATATATATGAAAGTATGTATTAGTTTTTGCTAACCTAGTTACAAATTAGTTCATTTGTGACTAGAAGGATAAATCAAAAATAGCATGAACGGAAAGTATAATCTCATTCACAGACGGTTCGTGCTTACTGGCGACTCATCAGTAGGAGCCAGTATTACGTCCTATAACCACTATATATTTTGGTGAGGAATGTGGGAGAATAGGACGCTACAATCTCCTAGACGAATGTGTAATTGATATCAGCATTGATCTCAACCATGTTGGTACCATGTACCGACTCGGAAACAATAGTGTTAGTACCATGTACCTTTACGGTACAATAATGTTGGTATCGGTTACTAACAAAATAGCCATGGCTTTAGTACTCTTTACAGCCTCGGTATATATATTATATAGAGTGAGTTAGCGTTGAAGTCGTATTGTCGAGACTTTATATAATATCAGCTTTAATTCTGCAGATTTTCACATTCGTCTAGGAGATTGTAGTGTCCTATTATCCCACATTCCTTACCCAAATATATAGTGGTTAAAGGGCGTAATGCCGGCTCCTACTGATGAGTCGACAGTAAGCACGAAACGAATGTGAATGAGATTGGACATTGCGTTCATGCTGTCTTTGGCTTTTCCTTCTGGTCAAAAATAAACTAATTTGTAACTGGGTTCGTAACACCTAATACCTACTTGTATTTATATTACTTCTCCGCAACAAGCAGTATTTAAATATATAGCACCTGTTTCTCTCATCATTGAAATTTAATGCGTTACTTGTTGTTGCGTGATAATTGATAACAATTGTGAGTCGGTAAATTCTTGATTCTTTTACAGGTTCAGGTGTACAGGTTGTGTTGACTTATTTTTGATGGGTTATTATTTGTGCAGAAAATCTGTTATTGTTCGTGAACCAATAATTTCCGATTTTTTAACCAATTTTCTGGATTTCATTTCGGGTCCCATATTCAGGTTTGAAACTATGCTCACATTTACCACATGTTGGTTATTTTGTGAGTATGATGTCAACCCTGGAGATGGTGTAATACGCGGCTCCGCGTTATAGCCAACGATGTTCAAATTTGTCATATATAGTGCTCTTTAAGGTCAAATAATCTAACTCTGTTTTTACACAATATTTCTCTTAACTGTGATTTTAGAATCAATCTCTGTTAGCTTTAAGCTGTTTTAATTGAGATTTCTTGAACTGAAATTTTAATTGCAATTAATAGGGTTTTTTTTAATAAATAGACACACCCGCGCACAATACGCAGGAAACATGCGGTGGATTATAGTTCCCTTGTGGATTTATTGTCCTTCTTTAAATTATTCTCAGTTTACAACATTAATTACTGTTCGTATATGATTCTACGCATCAGGACATCAGATGTTCCTCAATCACATTCACAAATTCTATAGTTCAATGGATTATTATAACTAAATTGTTTAAAACATAGCAAACAGTGGATGTTTATTCAAAACTGTTTTTACACAATTTTTATCCATCAATTATCAATGAAAATATTTACCAGTGACATTAAACTAAATTGCTAATCAATCTGGATTTATATTATCATAAATTTTCAATTATTTACATGTTTTCCTCACGACTCAGACATTTGTGTTCCTGATAATTACTTGTGTATAAGACATTCAATTGTGTTGACGATATATCATTTTGTTGTGGTCTAGAGCATGGTCCGTTTTGTTTAACTGTGACTTGATAATTACTTGTGTATAAGACATTCAACTGTGTTGACAAAATATCATTTTGTTGCCGTCTAGAGCACGGTTCGTTTTGTTTAACTGTGAATTGATTCATGCTTAGCTACCCCATTTGCAATAAACGGATGAAAATGGATGAGTTTTCTCACATCACCCTTCGGGAAAGGGACATGGATTAATTCTGAATACGCATTCTAATAACAGCTACCAGATATTAGATAGGAGGATTATTTCGCACTAATTAAACAACTAGCTTGCAGAACCTCTTAAATTAGCTACAAAATCTCCTAAATGGGACCGGAAATAAATTCTCAAAAATTTATAAAAAAATACGGAACAGATTGGTATACGAACAGTTTTAGAAAAATTAATTGTGAACGGCTTCAGAGTGACGGGACATGTGAGAACCCATCAATCAAGTGTCAACACAATCTGTGCACCTGAAAATGTAAAGGAATCAAGATTTTACCAACCTACGAGTGCTATCAATTATCCCGCAACAGGAAGTTGCGTATTAAAATACGTTTATTAGATTATAAAGAGAACATGTTATGCTAAATCTACTGTACCTTGGTCAATTGAAATATCTAAATTTTACTCTCAATTTTTGTATTTTAAATATTACATAGTAACTTATAGGGGTGATATTGCAAATTTTAACTTTAGATTGAATCTGTGCAAATCTATATTTCTACTTATTCTATATTTTCTGCAAATAGCTCAAAATTTAATACATTATTGGTCGTATTTATCTGAATAAATAGTCTTTCTTATATCGTATATTCACTTGAAAGGAAGTTTGGCTCTAGCATTAATAAACATTTTGCTAATTTTCTTTATTAGAAAGTTATATTTAAGTTGAAAATACTCTAGATATATTTAAGTGCGATGTAAAATTTAGTACCTATCAATAATTTCTTTTCAATTTTAATAAATCACGCTTTCCCCAGCAATTGAACCTTGGTTTCATGTGAACGAATTTGAAATTAACATATTGCACTGTAACACGCGGCTCCGTGTTACAACCCAACGAAGGTCAATTTTTACAAACGCTGTGCTCTTTAAGGTCAAATATTCTAACTCTGTCCTTAATCAACATTTCTCTTAGCTGTGATTTTAGGAACAATCTCTTTTAGTCTCAAGCAGTTTTAATCGATATTTCTTGAACTGCAATTTTATTTGTAATTAATAGTGTGTAAACGCCCCGGCTTCAAGTAAATGCCGTACGACGTTACAAACTCGGTTAAGGTGCTCTGAATAGAGATTAGTTACTGATAGGGGGCCCTTAAGAGGGCCTGGTAATGCGTTCTCTTGAAGTCTTCAGAGTGTGAAGATGTCCTAGAGCCTTGGGTGGACTCTGGTTGAGTTGTCGCTCCCGTGGTTGAGCTGTAATCGCGATGTGGATAGCGTCCTGCAGGTTCTGCACTTAATTGGCTCGTCTCTCCGGTATACCACAACAAGATGAGTCACGGATGTAGTTAGTTGTTGGTGAAACTATCAAATCACCAGCGTAGGTATTGACAGCCCATAGAACGCACACGCGTAACGCAAAGCAGAATGCAAATGCGACAACTGACTTGCATGGTAAATTTCCGTGCTTAAATAGCATGCCATGTCTACTTGCACACTATTGGTTAAACGGCAAGTTTCGCTTTTTTCTCATTAGTGCAACGTAAATGAAATTGAATTTAATTTACGCAATATGTCGGCCATTAATTTGTGTCGTTACAACACTTTGCTCTCTGAAAAAAAGGAAAAAAATTCCTCTCTGCGAGGCTAGATAAGAAATGCATGACAGAGTTCGAACCAAGTTAAGCAAAAATATGATGAACCATAAGTGCTGGGCTTAAATATGCTTGTTGATTGCTTCAACAGTGATATGATGCCAGGTAACCACTAGGAATTGCTACACAAATTGTTAGCTCTAGTGGTCGGTCATAGCACGTGAGGCAAAATAGAGCAGTGTAAGTTTTTGGAGCCGCAGCGTGAAGATTTCGAGGTAAATCGCCTCTGAATTTACCAGGTTTAAGTTAAAACCTAAGCAGGTTGGATCGTTGTCAATGTGTTTGTATACGACCAAAGTGCTCGACGTTGTGGTCATGACATTTGTAGAGTGGTCTTTGTGCAATTGATAAAGTTGAGATATGCATTGAAAGTGGCCTGTACCATGATATGAAGCTGATCACTACTTAGTGTTGCTACACGAAAGCGTTAGCTCTAAGTAGCTGGTCATACCAAAATAGGCAGTGTAATGTCATGTGTGAGAAATACATTATAATGTAAAAATATATACATTAAAATCAAAGGTAACTGCATAAAAAAATGTACACGAACATTGCCTCAGAGATGGCATAATACCAAAGAACTGTTCAAAAATGCCAAACAATTGTTAGCTAAGAACAGCTGGTTATGCCACGTGAGACAAATACTAAAAATAACGAAAGGTTAAAAGAAAAATTTTATAGTTAAAGTTAATGTTTAAAAAAAATTAATTACGCGTTTTACAAAGCAGGTTATTGAGATTGTGGGCAGACGGAGCCTGAGACGTGTGTAGAAGGTTGAACGCTCTCAGGATCAGGTGGTTCGATAAACGGTTTCAACCTGTCTATGCTTACTGATGTCGGTGTAGCGCCTTGCATAATGATGAAGTATTTTGGCTGTCTGAGTAAAATCGGGTAAGGACCGCGATACTTGGGTTGTAGTGGTGCAACAGCATTATTGTTGCGAACGAGTACTCTCTTGCAGCTGTGGAGCTGTGGGTGAACGAAGACTGGACGAGGCGTGTCTCGGCTGCTGTTCGGACATGTTACCGAAATGAAGTCGAAGGCGGGTAGCTTCGTTTTGTGGGTCATCTTGTGCCGGTAGTAGACGTGGGAGCTGACTAGGCAGGCGTAGATCCATGCCATACAAGAGTTGTGACGCAGACGTTTTAATGGATTCACGAGTACGGGAACGCATGGCAAGCAGAACTAAAGGTAGTGCATCGACCCAGTTGCCATTAATGGACGAGGATGCTAAAGCTGCTTTGAGTTCCCTATGCATTCTCTCTACCATGCCATTAGCTTGGGGGTGGTAGGCAGTCGTCTGGCGTAAGATGCATCCCATGTACCGCAAGGTGGTTTTGAAACGATCAGATGAGAAGCAAGTGCCTCTGTCCGTGATGACCTCATTGGGAACACCATAATTGGATATCCATGCAGAGATAAAACCGTTAGTTACTTCGTCTGCAGAAATGGTGCCAAGAGGTAATGCCGCAGGCCACCGTGTAAATCTATCGATCATAGTTAGAAGGTAGCTGAAACCTTGAACCTTTGTCAGATGAACTATGTCGATGTGGACGATGGCTAGGCGAGAAGTAGATCGAAAATGTTGCAACTTAGAACGAGTGTGTCGTGTGATCTTGTTTTTCTGACAAATAGCACACTCTGAGACCCATCGTTTAACATTCTGCCTAAGTCTGTGACCCCAGAAACGATCTGTAAGAAGTCGGACAGTCGCTTGGCTTCCTGGGTGAGAAATTGAGTGAATTGAATCGAAAACCTTTCTCTGAAGGCTGGTCGGCAGAACTGGCTTGTTGGGTTGCGTACCCGTGAAGTAAACAATTGGTAAGCCTTCCCACAGACGGCATATGAACTTGGTTGGGTGACGGGCTATTGATCTTTGAATGTGAATGTCATCGCGTTGTTCAGTTCGCAGGAGAGTTGGCGTTAGTGCAGGTTCACTGAGTGCCACGGAGTTGACAGTGAATGGTGACGGCGAAGGTGGTTGTAGAGAGACGTCTGGCCTGGACGGGGTATCTGCAATGAAGTTCTGTTTGCCCTTGACGTGAAAGACGTCCAAATTGCCATTCGCTTAGACGTGAAAGCTGTCTTTCCACTCTGGCAGGGTACTTGGCGATAGATGAAGTTGCGTTTCGAAATGCGCTAACTAGCGGTGCATGATCTGTGAAAACAACAAATCTGCTACTGCCAATGATGCTGATAAAATGGCGCACTGCGTCGTGGATGGCGAGAAGTTCTCGGCCGAAAGTGTCGTACCTCGTTTCTACTGGTTGGAGAGTACGCGAGTAGAAACTGATAGGCTTCCGAACTCCGTCGATCTCTTGTTCCAAAGTGGCTCCAATAGCGAATTCAGAAGCATCTGTCGTGAGTAGAAATGGCTTTTCGAAATCTGGATGCGTTAGCATTGTGGCATTTGCTAACGAGTTGATGGCAAGTCGAAGTAATTCCTCGTCTTCGGATGACCAAGCAATGATGGAATTCTTGCTAAGTCCTTTTCGGTTCCGCAGGTGCCTGCACAAAGGATAAAGTTGTTTTGAAAGGCCTGGAAGGAACTTGCGATAATAGTTTAGTACTCCCAGGATTTTCTGCAAATCGCTCAAAGTCCTTGGTGACTTGATATTCTTGATTGAATTCGTCTTTGACGGCAACGGTTGAATACCTTGGGCCGTGATACGATGCCCTAAGAAGTCGACGGATGAAGTTGCAATCTGCGTCTTGTCACAGTTGATCTTGAGTCCGTGGTTGGATAAGCGTGAGAGGACATTTCGTAGATGTTTCGCATGAGATTCTAGATCTGGACTGAATACCATAATGTCATCGAGATATGACATACAATAAGCAGAGTCGTCGCGAAGTATGTTGTCTATGAATCTTTGAAATGTCTGAGTAGCACACTTAAGTCCAAAAGGCATGTAAAGATATTCAAAAAGGCCAAATGGAGTGATGACTGCAGTTTTCTCGATATCCTCTGGTGCTACCGGTATGTGATGGTACGCTTGTCTGAGGTCAATCACTGAGAAGAAATTGCTGCCGTTGAGTTTTCAAGTAAAGTGTTGATATTTGGAATAGGATATGCATCAGATTTTGTCACTGAATTTAGCTTACGGTAGTCTCCACAGGCTCTGTACGATCCGTTTGATTTTGAGACTAAGTGCAGTGGTGACGCCCATGAACTTTTCGATGGTCTGATGATTCCCTCTTCCAAAAGCCTTGAGAATTCTTCTTGGGCAGCTTTCAGCTTAGCAGGAGCCAGTGGTCGCTTCTTGAGTGCAATAGGTTGTCCTTCTGTGACGATATGATGCATCGTGTTGGAGACTCGTAGCTCTGACTTGTTAAGATCGAAAAACGATTTGTATTTTCGAAGAGCTGCTGATATCTCTGCTGAATGATGCACTGGGGTTGTCTGAATGACCTGTAACTCCAAACGCTCGGAGGTAAGTGTCCAAAAATGTTGTTCGAGTCTGGTGGAGGAGTCGATGATTTTTTGATTGGCAAGATCAACAATGAGCCGAAATTTTAGAAGGAAATCAAGGCCTATTATATTATGTGAGACCTTGGCAATGATGAAGTTGTGGGAAAATTCACGTCGTAGACCTATGTTGAGTGTGCGGTATTGGCAGCCATAAGTTGGTATGGGCTCGCCTGTAGCTGTTGCGAGAAGAACGCCTAGCGACATCTCGGCCATTGAATCACCTTTGAGAACTGAGACTGCCGCACCTGTGTCTACGATGAACTCTTCGCCAGTTTTGAAATCAAGAAGGTGCAGAAGTTCGTTGGGCTGTTTGGCCGGGTCATGCAAACAAGTAGGCTGGTGATTGCGACCGGCATTGTCTGTTTGGTTCTCTATGTGAAAAATTCGGCGTGGACGAAAAGAGTCGACAGGGATGTCGGATTGTAGTTGGCTTCTTCCCTGTAGCGCCGTTGATGCCGTTGATGTGCAGAAAGTACGGTCTTCTACTTCCTGCGCCAGACGTTTCCCGATACTGATGCACCCTTGTGCCTGCGGTCTGTTGTCCTCTCCGTCAGCTGTGGAAATTGACACTCATTCGGAAATTCTTCGGAACGACAAAGACAAACTTGGCAAGCATAAAAAACTTCTGGTGGTTATAACACCAGTTCTTTGGAGCATATTTATTAAAGGATTGCGGAGATCTCGATCGCCGCCTACCATTATAATTTGACTTGGAAACGAATTTTGGTCGAGCATTCACTTGATTTATCTCGGATTTGGTAATGGCCAATCCTTCTAGAACTTTGGCCATGTTCGCCACTGTTCTCTCTAAAGAGGAGATTCTATCATCTTGCGGGGGTGAAGAAAAGGATGATGGATTCACTTTGGGTTCCAAAACCCTATATTCTAACTCACATCTCTCAGATAAGTCATCTATAGAGAGAGTGTTGGGGAGCTGTCTGGCAAAGAGTTTTAATGTTTGGGGAAGATTGTTAATAAAAACAACCTTAGCCTCATGGTCAGAAATGTTGGTTTTATACCAACGTTTCCGTAATTCCCTCAGTATTTCTATGGGGCCAAGATTTGGCATATCTAACTGCGCATATTTGTTTATTATCCGCTCAGTTTCAGTGGGTCCAAGCAAGGATTCTACCTCGTTTTGTAGGCCCAAAATGGGATTAGGTAGCTTCCTAATGGCCTCAAGCTTAGGATAAATCCGTCGCTGCAATTCAGAAGGTAGTTTAGCAAAAACCTTCGACAGTTTTTGATGACTGTCATAATCAGGAAACGGGGAGAAAGCGGAGTCTACGCACATAAAGAATAGCTCACTATCTCCATCCCAAACAGGAACATCAATATCTAAAATTGGACCCGACATTTTAACAATCTTACAGGATCTTAAAAGCATAAATTTATAAGAAATATGAAAATATATAAATATACTTTAACGAAACGCTTACCCAAAAACAGGCTTCCACAGTTGAATTGCTTCCAAAAATCCGTAATTGAGTTTGACGAGTACGTACGGTGCCGTTTCGTACGTAGGAAAGTTAAATAGAGGCCCTGTTGGCCTTTGATAACAATGTATTATAATTATCCCCACAAATCCACGAATATATACGCAACAGATTTCCAAGAAAACCACGATCAGGGTAAAGAAAACACAAATGTCAATCTATTTATCCCAAATAGATGAAAAAGGAAGTCAATTTTATTTATACCAAAAAAATCTGAACAATAATTATTCTACAATGGAAATTCTTGAGTGGCATAACACAGAAACTAAGTTATGAAAATGCACACATGCACTGTTCCAGAATAAACTGGAATTTCTTTAGAGATTTAAGCATACTGATAGATTATGAGAGTTTTTGTTTCTTGAATACTGATGAATTTGTTTCTTCTGTTTCATCGTTATTATCTGTTTTATTTCAGGCATCTACGTTTACGGACATTATACCGAAACGGATTAATAGGAAATTGTGTAAACTAAGAATTAAACGAGACAATATAATAAAGTGTAGTCTTATTAACAGTATTAAACAAATGAGGTTAGATTCCATTGATAACGAAATTAATTCATCACTGCTAATAATTCGTCAAAGATCAGAACGAATTATTTTGGCCAAAATGAAGAGTAATCCTCGATTAGGATTTAAACTCCTCACAGATTACAGTAAATACAAGGAAAAGTTAAAGCTTATACTACCTGTGGATAAAACTGAGTCTGGATTTCTCTGTGAATTGGAGGAAGTATTTGTCAATTTGATATGCAACCCACAGAATGAGAAATCTTTTATAGAACTATCAGATCCTTTAGGAGGCCAGGAACCAGGACTTGTTATTGACAGTGATGAATTGATAAAATTGATGTTAAAAATCAAATCAAAAAAACAAAAAGATCACCTTGGTATTTCGATTGATAATTTAATTCAATTACCCTTAACATTTAGAAATGCACTCTGCAACTTTATAAATAGAATTTTGAATGATGGGAAATTACCAATTGATATATTAACGATTGTAGCTAAGCCGTTGCCAAAAGTTAGTAAGCCAACGTGCGCCAGTGATTATAGATTAATCTCTATTATCCCTTCGTTTTTGAAGATAATAGAACGATTGATACTAGATCATTTAGAACGTATGTTACCGGCTGATTTTGACTTATGTCAACATGGCTTTACGAAAGGTAGATCGACAACTACCAATATGCTTTCCATGTGGAAACATGTAATCACATTAGACGAGAATAATTTAGATGCATTAATTGTATTTATAGATATCTCAAAAGCTTTTGATTCTATATCTTTTGATGCTATTTTGAATGCGATTAGTTTGTTGAATATTGAACCGAATATTTTTAGATTACTTAAATACTATCTATATAATCGAAGAATGAGTATTCAAGTAAATGATTTGATATCAAAATCAAAACGAGTAACGAGTGGAGTTCCACAGGGATCAAGCTTGGGGCCAATTTTATTTAAAATTGTATTAGCAAATTTGGAAACTAAAATCCTTAATGGTCGAGTTTGCAAATTCGCTGATGATTTAAAAATAATCTTCCCAATTGATCCAAAGAATGTCGAATTCTCCAAAAATAATGTGACTTTAGATTTGTATGATTTGAGTAAATATTTGTTTACACTAGGGCTGAGAATAAACAATAAAAAGACGAAAGCTTTAAAAATAGGGAACAGAACAAACTTTCATTATGTTTATTTTCATGATGCAGTTATTAATGATGTGTTTGAGATTAAACTTATGCAAGAAATTAAGGATTTAGGCATAACTATTCAATGTACAGCTTCTGCTGAGAGACATATTGAAAGTATAGTAGGCAGTGCCAAGAAAAGATGGGCACTAATAAATCGAACTATTTTATCAAATGATATAAAACTTCAAATGTATATAATATGGATTAGACCGGTACTAGAATATGCTGTCGCTACCTGGAATCCATTAAAAAAGGATTGTCTAATAAGATAGAAGCTGTACAAAGAAAAGTTGTGAAACATATTAGTCCTACTTCTTGCACTATATACGCCTCTAGATTACAGTTTGCGTCATTGCAATCTCTGTGGTTTCGGAGGATGTGTTATTGTATAAAAGTTTTCCATCTGAACCAGTGGACTGGTGCCTATATGACTCCGATAAGGAAGAGTCATGAAATTGGAACTAGATCTGGACATATGGCAATATCTCCTCCTTTTGTGGGGAATGTAGCGAGCAAGTTATTCTCTTTCTCGAAAATCTACAAAATTTATAATCAATTGCCGAAGGGGCTTAGAGAAATGCCTCCATCTAAGATGTCTATTAAATCTTTATCTACTGAACTTGAAAAAGTCTGCAATCCTGCTGATATCTTTTATTTTTTTGATTATGATAATACTTTCTCATGGTTGAATAAGAGACAAGGATAATTGTTATCGGAAACAGATTTTATTGAGATTTTATTTCCAAGTTTTGTATTATTATAATTGAAATGTTATGCACTAGATCTTCAAATTAGTTAACATTACATACAATCAATTGCTAGTCATGGTTCTCAATTTTTGCATAATGTTACACTCGAATTATACCTTAATTGTTCCTAATTTGATGATGTATATATTATTCTTTTCAGTCGAACTTTCTGATATTGATATATTGTATTGTACAACTAGTGAGATATACCTATCTACACGAGATGAATTGCACAATTTATTGTGATGTGATAATTATTTTAATATATATTGTACAATTTCCAATTTTATTATTTGATGGAATATGTGTGGTTTGAATCCAAATAAAGATATTCTATTCTATTCTAAAAAAGAGAACCATTTTAAATCTGCTTATTTCATCTGTTTTTTTATTGGCGTCCTTAGATTGCTTGTCCACTGGACATTTATTAAAAATCATTAAAACCAGTCTTCGTCAGGCCTAATTCTCTCCGATTCTGTATCATTTTATAATATCTGCTTCTACTGATTTGTTGGTGTGTGTATTTAGCTGGTCGGCATCCTTGCTCAAATTGAACATTATCTGTCGTTCTTGGTTATGGGAATAAGCTGTTGCTTCACCTACCAGAAAAATTAAAATTTCCTCACATTTTCTGGTCTCGGCATTAAGATAACTTTCATCAGTGATTTATTATGCTAGTTCGTTCCAGGTTTGACATCTTGTTTATTTGCACAAAATTTTTATGGGCCTGACGCCAGAAAAGATTTATATTCGTGAGGGTACTTTATGCATATTTTTGCTGCGTTTATTCTCAATCTATGCATTATTACTTCTCCTTCCAGTTTTTAATATTACATTTGGTAAAACTATTACCCTCAGCCACTATTTTTATGGTAAATTTGGCACGCAGTAAGTTTCTCAATTTCGAAATTATTTGATGATGAAGCAATTTCAAAAACAGCGCCATCTAAATTAAAATGAAACCTCAATATATCTCATTTTATATATATTTCCTATGTAAAATATTTTCTGGTGTTTATATTTTCACCTGTACTTTATTTTTTATTGATAATTTGTTGTTAGCAACGAAGTAAATCATTATAATTATGTTTAATATTATAATACTTTATCTCACTATTTTTCATAAAAATATATCTTAGTAACAATTAAGCTATTCAGTGGCTTTCTTAATATACAAAATAGAAATATTTTGATCTGTGTGAAGCTGTACGCGTTGATAGCACGTGATTGGTCTATAATCATTTGAGTTTGTCTGCTTCATTATTTGCTTGTTTTAGGACAAAAATTTAAGCGTTACATTCTAAATAAACTATAAGATATTGAAATGCTAGAGTGCTGTGCAACGTTACTTGAAAGGAAAAACTATAATCAGGAGAAGCAGTTATTGTTGATGGATCGTAATAAGGAAATTAAAATATTCACCGGCAAATTCCCAGATATATCGTAAGTATTAGCTGAGTGTGAATATCCAGAATTCCTTCTTGTGCGTATGATCCTTTGGACAAATGCAATTGACAAGCAGAATTGTCAAAGCATGGTGTATTAAATTCTGTTCAGAGGCATTGACTAGTCTCGTTGGATGTCTGCACAGATATAAATTAGATTGATATATGATCGATTAAGTATGATTTGATGAGCAGCAACAAGCAGATTGGCGTAAAAGATGAATAGCTTAATTAATGACACAGCGTGGTAAACGCAAGTCGGCGTATATAATAAGTGCAGCAGAGAAGGCAACAGCAATAACAGGTAGCGAGCAGAGCAGAGTGTTTTGCATGGAATTGCATCGTGCTTATAAAGATTGGAAGTCACACGTAATTGATCAACGAAATGTGCATTATTATTGAAGCAAAGTATTAAAATTTTAATTTAATAGTACAAAATTTCGGCGAAATTAATTGAGACGTTACATAAATTTCTTCTCTGAGAAAAAATAAAAACTTTCCTCCTGGCGAGGCTTGATTAGTTCATTAGAGCAGATTTCAAACCCATTTAAGAAACTGGTTATTTTTCTGACCATATTTTAAACAAAATATATCTTAATATACTGATGCTGAGCTGGTGCGTAAACTTTATATGCTTTAACAATGGTATGATGCCAAATAACAACATGTTATTACTACATACTTGTTAGTTGTAGTGGCCGGTCATGCCGCATGAAGCGAAATAGAGCATTAAGATATGTTTGGAGAGCCGCAGCATAAAAATAGCAATTGGATTGAAAATGAAGATGGTAGGTTTAATTTGTTCCCTGAACAAACTGGATCACTGTCAATGAGATTTCAACAAGACCAAAGGAGTTAGTTTGTGCTCCACGTTGTGGTCCAAGATATTCAATAGTGAATATGTTCAGTACGTAGCTGAAAAAAGTTGCGGTATGCATGGTGATTACATATACTATCATATGAAACCGGTAACTTATTATTATTGTAACACAATCATTATAATAAGTAAAAGGTCATATCATAATAAGCAAGTGTGGGTTAAGGCGTAAGCAATGCAGTGCAACAGTTTTGTGTATAAAACAATGCAACATAAAGACAAATGTTAAAAAATTAAGTGTTCACGACCCTTGCCGCAAAAATGGCATAATACCGAAGAAATATTCGTATGAGCTACACAATATTTAGCTAATCACAGTTGGTTATAACACATGAGTATGATATAAACGAATCATGTGAATTCATAAGGTGATCACGTCACGTGAAATAGAGCGCAAGTTGTGCGCAAAATATTAACATGTCATTCACAATAATGATACATTAATAGAAAATCTATCAGTTATACGTAATACAAAGTAGATTTTTTACTTGATTGAGACTGTATGCATGAGCCTGAAACGCATGAAGAAGATTGTATATCGCCAGGATCACGTGGTTTGATAAAATATTTTAACCTGTCTATGTTTACTAAAGTAGATGTCGTATCTTGCATGATAATGAAGCATTTTTTATGTATTAACAAAATCTAATAAGGACCACTATACTTAGGATGCAGTGGTGCAACAACAGCGTCGTTATGAACCAGTGCTTTCATGCAGCAATGGAACTTTGGATGAACGAAGACTAGCCGGGGAGAATGTCTTGACTGCTGGGCCGACATGTTACTGAAATAAAGACAAAGGCGGGAAGCTTAGAATTGGAGATCATCCACTGCGGGTGGAGAACGTGAGAGCTTACTAGAAAGGCATTGGTCCATGTCATACAAGAGTTGTGAAGCCGATGTTCGAGTAGATTCGCATATAAAGGAACACATAGCAAGGAATATTATAGGTATTGCATTGATGCAGTTACCATTAATGAACGAGTAAGCAAAAGTTTATTTTAGATTCCTATGCATTCTCTCTAAAATACCGTTAGACTGAAGAGATGGTTAGTAGTCTGGTGTAAATGCATCCTATGAAATGAAAGGTAGTTCTGAAACGATCGGATGAGAAGCATGTACCTCAATGAATAATAACCTCGTTCGGAACACCATAACGTGCTATTCATGCAGAGTTCATAGGTCAATCTATGTCTGGTTTTGCTAGCAAAGCAGGATTTCCTATCGAGTTGACGGCAAGACGAAGCAAGCCATCGTCATCAGACGACTAAGAATAATAGAATAAATTCTTAGTTCTTTGCGATCCGCAGATGCCTACATAATGGATATACTCTTTTTGATAGTAGATGCAAACTACTAATATATTTTAAGTCTTTTAAAGTATTGGGTGACGTCATGTTCTTGATTGAATTAGCCTTAGACGAAATTGGTTGTACATCTTGAATTTTTGTGCGATGCCCTAAGTAATAATCTGATGTATTTGCAATTTGCGCTATGTTACAATTTATCTTGAGTCCGTGATTTGATGAGTGTGGTAGTGCATTGCTTAGATGCTTAGCATGCGAATCTAAATAAAAAATTAATAAATATTATGCCATCAAGCTATGGTATACAGGAATCTGCGTCATCGCGGAGAATGTTGTCCATAAATTAATGAAATGTCTGAGTGGCACACTTGAGACCAAAATGTATGTAAAAGTATTCTAATATCCGAAAGATGTGTTGACAGCAATTTTATCCATATCTCTTGGCCCTTGTCTGATAGCTATTCCTGAAAAGTAATTGCTACAAATGAAATTTTCAATCAATTTGTTTATGTTTGGAATGTGTTATGCATCAGATTTGGTAACAGTAGTGAGCTTGCGATAATCTCCGCAGACTTCGTGAAAGCCGTTAGATTTAGAGATCATGTGCATTTGTGTTGCCCTTTAAATTTTTGATGTTCTGATGATGCCTTCTTCTAATTCTCTTGAAAACTCTCCTTGGGCAGCTTCCGCTTTAGCTGGAGATAAAGCTTTCATCTTAGGTGCGATATTTTAACCTGTTTGGATGGTATGGTGCATCGTGTTGCAGACATGTAGTTCTGAATTGCTGATATCAAACAATTGCTTGTGTCCTGGAATATCTGCCAATATTTCTGTCGAAGAATGCATTGGAGGTGCCTGTATGACCTGAAACTCAAAACCTTCGGAGACAAGTTTCCAGAAAATTTGCTCAAGTCCGCTGGAGGGACAATGATCATTTGATTAGCAAGATCATCATTTATCTGATAATTACCCGGATTTCAAGACCTACTATGTTTTACGACACTTCAATGACGAGGATGTTGTGAGAACATTCACGTCATTAACCTATGTTAAGTGTGTGGTGCAGGTAATCATAATTGAGAATTGGCTCCCAAAAACTGTTGCGATTAGAACACCTAAATAAATCTCAGCCATGAAGTAGACCCTAATAACAGAAACTGCTGCACCTGTGTTTACGATGAATTTCTCTGTGGTTTTTCCATCCATAAGATGCAAATGTTCATTGGGTTGTGTGGCTGAATCATATAAGAAAGTAAGCTGGCCATCGTGCGTAACATTGTAAGTTGAACTTTCTTTGAAATCAAGTCTACTCGGACGAAATGATTCATCATAAATTGCAGAAATATGCGTTTGAATGTTGACTATCTCTTTTGTGCGAGGAAATTATGAATTGTTTCTTTAATATTGCTCTTGGTCAGTCATGGAGGAAAGCTGGCATCCGTTCGGTAAATTCTCCGAAAATTGCAGACAATTTCGCAGAGATCTCTATCGTCATTTGCACTGATATTGACGAAGATATTAATAAACAGGTTTTAAATCTTTTGCTGTGTATGACGCATCTTTTAAAGATTTTAATCAAATCTGCCAGAGTAATGTCTTGTAACACGCGGCTCCGTGTTACAACCCAACGATGTTCGATACAGTGCTCTTTAAGGTCAAATAATCTAAAACTGTTCTTATACCATATTCCTCTTAACGGTGATTTTAGAAACAATCTCTGTTAGTTTCAAGCAGTTTTAATCGATATTTCTTGAACTGCAATTTTATTTGCAATTAATAGGGTTTTATGAAATAGAGAACCGCGCGCGATACGGATGAAACACGCGGTGGACTATTGTGTCACAGTGAACTTATTTCGCTTAGTTGGAGAATTTACGCATTGGATTTACTGTTCACATTATAGTAGGACTATCCGAACTTCAGAGAACAATGGATTAATATAATGACCTGAGTTAAAACCATAGCAAGCAGTGAACTAAACATTTGTGAGTTTTTGTCATTGAAGTCTTTAAACGGTTTACATATTCTTTTTTAGTGATAACTTTTAACATTGATTCCATTCATGTCATCATGTATTTTCAATCGAGTTTTTGTCATTGAAGTCTTTATGTGGCTTACCCCTTCATTTTTAGTGATAACTTTTAACATTGATTCCATTCATGTCATCATGTATTTTCAATCGAGTTTTTGTCGTAGAAGTCTTTATGTGGCTTACCTTTCATTTTTAATGATAAATTTTAACAATGACCTTTTTATATCATCATGTATTTTAAGTCGATGGTATAAATACAGTTCAATTCAAACATTTATATGCGAATAATTGATTGTGCAAAATACATGTTTATTTGTAAACATAAATCATTTTAACTTTTATCGTCCAGAAGACGGTCAATTTAGTTTAACTGTGAATGGTATTTAAGACCTATCTTTGCATAAAATCTGTTTTTGCAGCAGACCAACATATATTCAATTTGGACTAACTGAATTATATTTCTATTTGCAACATTATATCTAATATATGTATAACATCAAGTTTCGGTTTTCTCACATCAACCATCCGAAAAGGATCAGTGACAATGTGGGTGTATGGATAGTAATAATAGCCACCCTGGATATGTAGAACGGGTACAAAATCATGAACTAGGTAGCAAACCTGCAAAAAGACCCCTACAGTCTAAAGAGCATAGCTTAACATCATCAGATGTGAAACTGACAGATGGACACTGAAATAACTTATGTTTGAGGAAATTCATTTATGGAAGTAACTTACAGGACAATAAAATTGCATAAACGAAATTAAATATTTAAAATAATATATTTGAAACATACGGGCCCTGTAAAATATTAATATTATTAACAAGGCGCTTAAGAAATCTGCTTCCACCGTTTGAACAAACAATTTGGAATCAATTGTCATTGGCAAATTTGTCAACTGTACTAAATATCAGTCACTAGAAATTGAACAGGCAGACAAACAACCGTTGTTATACAAGCTCGTAGGTTTCAAAAAATACAAATTTGTATAGCCGACATTACCACAGAACTCATCGACTTTACTAGAAAATATTCAAAAACGTGTGTTAAAAGGACGAAATTATCCAGTAATAAGATTCGATCATTTGTGTATTATGTATACTGACGACAATAATTCCCGTTCTAAAATATTTAAAGTTCAAAATTTGTTTCATGATTTTGTATTATAAGAATCAGATGGGTAAATAACTTACAACAGTTTCACTGCACATGATCTTGGCGCCATCGCCACTTTTGTAACACTCGGCTCCGCGTTACAACCCAACGAAGGTCAATTTTGACAAATATAGTTCTCTTTAAGGTCAAATAGTCTAACTCTGTTTTACACAAAATTTTTCTCTTAACTGTGATTTTAGCAACAATCTCTGTTGGATTCAAGCAGTTTCAATTGAGATTTTTTGAACCGCAAATTTAATTGTAATTAACAGGGTTTTGTTTAATAAATATACACACCCGCGCGCAATACGCAGGTAACATGCGGTGGATTTTTAAACCTATGTTTAAACAATGGTTTTATTGGCTTTTTCTGCATTAACCACATTCTACATAACTACTAACAGTTTATTCATGATTATAATCATCCAAATTTCAGGTGTTTCTCAATCTATTGTCTTAAACTCCATAGTTCAATGGATTGTTATAATTCAAATATTCAAAACCTAGCAAACAGGGGAATAATTATTTGTGATTACTTTTTCAAGATTGTTTTTACATGATTTTCATCCATCAATTATCAGTGACAATATTTACTGTATTTCTTCTCATACATTACCAGTGACTTTAAGCTAAATTGTTAGTCAGTCTGGATTTATATCATCGTACTCTTTCACTCATTTACATGAATTCCTTACGATTCAGTTGATTGAGTTTATGATAATTACTTGTGTATAAGACATTTAATTGTGTTGACAATATATCATTTTGTTGCCGTCTAGAACACAGTCCATTTTGTTTAACTGTGTATTGATTCATTCTTTGCAACACAAAATTCTATATACGTCTGAAAACGGATGAGTCTTCTTACTTCACCATTAGGAAAAATGTCAGAGGCTGATCATGGAACGGGTGGTGATAACAGCCACAATGAAAATGCAGGAAATCAGTATTAAATAGATGGCTACCCCACAAAACCTATTACTATAACTACAAATCCTCCTTCACTCTAACGCTCTGGCTAGAGTAGCGTACTGTAGAGGCTCCAAACCTATTGTTATCGGAGAACGCCATAAATGCCAGATCGTGATCAGTCTTTAATTGTATAATAGAAGCTGACAAGATTGTACTCTCATTCTCATCTATTAAAGTCATACCTGCCGTATCTTGAGCTAATTTGCTAGTGTACTCAAACTTAAGATTAGCTTCCATGTCGATCGTACTTAATTATTAATTTGATACTTAATGTGAGCAATCGGAATGTGAAACCTTTTACGTTACAAAACACCCGAACAAATAACCTGGAAAGAAATAGACGTGAAAAGCAGAATTATTAAATAACCTGTTCCAGAACGTCCCCAATATATACAGAAGATCAAAGAAAATGTGTTAGCTGGAATATATTGTGGAAATAGAGTAAATGTAAAATGGAGGTAATGAAATAAATGCAGCATGCCGATGATATAACAACCAGTCACGTACAGACAACCGAAACTGAAATTGCGCACACTTCAAAGTATATATACTGTCAAGTATTTAAACAAAGAACGTTTTAGAAAAATAAACGAATAATTTCTTTTTAAATAAAATTCGTTTCAATCAGCCAGGGTGGTTAAAATATATCAATTATTGTCACTTTAATTTTGTCGGAGAAAACATCTTCCTCCACATACACCACCTTCTCAAAAAAGACGGCTAATAATAGATGTAATCATCATTCTTCGGCTGACGTTGTACTCTTCCAGAACGAGTTGTGCATAATGGCGCCCTTGAAGTCGGCATCGCGCCCTGTATAGTTGTCACTGATTTTTTCTACTTCGCCTGGTATTGACAGAACATTTTCATCATGAAACTCGGTAGGATAAGATATAAAAATATTTGACAACACATATTCTGAGTTTTGCTGCTTATTGTGATGTGCCTGTGTGATTGGATTGCACACATCAGATTCGTCCATGGAACGATGGTCATTCAACCCATCTGATAATTCAGTCCTATCGTCTAACCAGATAAAATGGGGAATGCAACGATCCAAAGTAACACAATTTTCAATGCCGTTTACCTCCATGAGGACAATTTTGTCAGTCATCCTTTTGACCTTATACGGTCCTTTGTAAAATGGTGTCAGGCAATTCTTCCTATTTTCATTAGTTAAATACACATGCGAAGTCGATTTTAAATCAGAGGACACATAGCACTTGATTTTTGCTTTTCTAGTCTTGGTCGGAGCCAAACGACACATCCTATCTGTAAGTGCTCCTACAAACCAATCTATATAACTAGAAGCCCAATCAAGACTACTTAGAGTTTCTATTAGAAGATCTCCAGGAAACCTTAATGGTTCTCCATAAACCAAT
Source organism: Eudiplozoon nipponicum (assembly GCA_029291075.1). NCBI lineage: Eukaryota > Metazoa > Platyhelminthes > Monogenea > Mazocraeidea > Diplozoidae > Eudiplozoon > Eudiplozoon nipponicum. Next base: position 24,480 of record JAQBSW010002749.1, on the reverse strand, counting down.
TCTGCTATTGAAGTACCTAATTGTGCCTTATATCTGTTGCGCATGGCGAGTAGTACTATAGGAAGATCGTGTATCCAGCTTGTTCCACTAGTACACCTTAACCCAGCATTCAATTCACGATGCAGCCTTTCTACCATCCCATTTGCTCGTTGGTTGTATGCGCAAGTATGCAATACAGCTGTTCCCATGATATTGAGAGATCTTACGAAAAGCTCTGACATAAATTGACTACCGCGATCACCAGTGACCCTTTCTGGAACACCATAACGCGATATCCAACTATGTAGGAACGAAAACAAGACTTCTTACACTGTCATATATTTTAAAATCGCTACTTTGAATTGGCGACTAAATCGATCTACCATAGTTAGCAAATATTTATGGCCATTGACCTCAGGCATTTCGACAATGTCTATATGTACGTGTCTGTACCGTCCAATTGGCATCCTAAAATTCTGTATCTCGGTTCTGGTATGTCAACACACCTTGCACGTTTGACACTTGGCACAGGCTCTTACACATACCCGTATATGCGGCTATACGTATCTGTCATTTACTAATCGAATGGTGGCCTTTGTGAATGAATGTTCCATATCGTGTAATAATTGGATATTTTTGGCCCGTAACTCCAACGGTTCATATGGTCACGGTTGACTTCTGGGCGTTTCGCATAACAACCACTTGCCACTTAGGAGCATGTGAACATATCCTGGTATTTTGGACAAAACTAACGTAAACGGATCCAATCCTTGCGCTTCCTCGATTTGAATTACTAAATCGTTCATAGAATCATCTAGATTCTTTAATGGACCTTAAAATATCATCTCGACATCGGCTTCATTCGGTCTGCTAAGTGCATCGGCTACCACATTCTCTTTACCAGCAATATGAGACACAATGAAATCGAACTATGGTAACCGGTTTATTTGGGAATTTACTCTACGAGATTAATTAAGCCTCGCTGTTCTACCAAGTATACTGATCAACGGCCTATGATCGGTAAATAACTTAAATTTATGACCATCTAAGAATTGCTCAAAATGTAGCACTGCGGCATATACTGTTAGAAGCTCTTTACCAAACGTATCATACCGTTTTTCTCGGTCATTAAGCTTACGGCTATAAAACCCAATCGGTCTTACTATGTCCTGATCCCTTTGCTATAGCACTGACCTTATTGCAACATCTGAGGCATCTGTGATTAGCTCGAATGGTTTCTCCCAATCTACAGATGCTAGTGTGGTTATGTTACTTAGCATTTCCTTGGCCTTTTGGAATTTTTCTCGGTCTTCTTGACTCAAGTTTATGGGCAAAGAGTTCTTGATCGTGCTCTTTTCACGAGTGAGATGGCGTGTCAACGATCCTGGAATTCCGGATAGACCTGGAATGAATCAACGGTAATAGATGATCATGACCAAGAACCTTCGCAACTGGCGCACGGTTCGGGGCTCCTTTACTTCCTTAATAGCTTGGATTTTATCTTCCAAAGGTTTAATTCCGTCTTTGCAAAGTATATGTCCAAGATATTTAACTGAAGAGTATCCGATGTTACTCTTATTAGGTTTGAAGAATAATCCATATTGTTCCAGCCTGGTCAAAACCGTTTCCAAATGCTTACGATGTTCCTCACGTGAACGACTAAAAATTATAATGTCGTCTATGTACACCCTTGCAAATGGAAAATTTTGAAGGATTTCTTCAGCCAAACGCTGGAAAGTCTGACTGGCTTTTTTCAAACCAAAAGGCATTCGAAGAAATTCATGCGATCCTCCTCCTGGAAATCTGACTGTGGTAGTGGTATGGAACTTTCCTCCATCGGTATCTGATAGTACGAATTTTGGAGATCTAAGGTTGAAAAAACCTCATATCCCATTATATCTCGTAGTAGAGTACTCTGGTTAGGAAGAGGATAAGAATCACCCTACGTCACTGAGTTTAATAGACGATAATTTCAACAAACCCTCTATTGACCCAGTTGAGGTTTGGGAACTACCACTATTGTGGAAGCAAAATTGGAATTTAACCTTCTATAAATCCCTCTCGTCGCGCAATTGGTGAAATTGAGACACAGCACCTTGCTGCTTGTGTTGTGCCAATGGTTGAGCCTTTGGTGAACAAGGCAACGGAGACACCAATTCTATTTGGTGTTTAACTCCTGTCTTGAATCCTGTCCTTTTGGCACTGAAAGGCTGGAACACTGCTAAGTACTTTTCGATGATATCGGCAAAGTCATGTGCGACTGTGGGAAGGGTTAAAAGTAATTTTCTAACTGCCGATGTGTTAGATTCAGTATGTTTTAACACCCCTCCGCCTTCTGCGATTGTCCTAGCTTTGGGATCTAATGTCAGTTTGAAGTGTGTCTAGAAATACATCCCAATGATATAGTCCTTGATATCGGCTACGAGAAAATTCCATGTAAGAGAAGATTTCTGGTCTAATGTCACCGGCATTTCTTTCATCCCTTTGACTCCTATCGGACTACCGTTTGCGACCCATGGTTGATAATCAAATGTGGGGCAACCTGCTTCCAACTCGTCTGACCTAACTATGCTTACTTCAACACCCGTATCGATAAGATATTCCAGTCCAGTTAATTCATCTTTAATAATGAATTTGTTGCTGGATAATCTGGCAGTGTTTTCCAGATCTCCTCTTAGGAAGTATCTGACCCTCTTGCTTTCTGTATCAGTGCTATTTGATCTAGTCGCATCTTTTACTTTTGCCTTAAGTATGCTTTCTAAAGGCATATCTGCGAGCCTTTGCAATGGAACTTCCTTATGGCTCCTACTAACGGAGGTTATATCCTTTTCTCGCTGGGATGAATTCCTCTCTACCGGTTTAGTGCTCCTTTTTCATCTTGGGTCCACTCTAACCACGGGTAAGTGCACTTTCACCTTGGCACTTTACACTTCATCCTGTATTCGTGATTGTGCTCTTGCTAATTATGTCCGTGCAGTCTAGATCGAAGCGTTGACGCGAGTGATTCCCTCGACGTATAGGATTTCTGTCCTGACATTGAAGTTGCGAAATGTGTCGACGTATACTAGCAACTTTTCTACAAAAGTAACGCAAGGTTTCTTGTATCGTAAGGTTGGTTTCGTTATTTGCCCTAACTGGCTGCATAATGACAGAATCTGTCGTTACAGCATGTACTTGTGGTACCTGCTGTTTATACACTCCGTCTAGCCCTCTGAGTATAGTTAACCAATCAATACTCATTGTATCAAATACTTCTAATGTGGTTCTAAGCCTGGATGGTAGCTCAGCTGTATAAATAGAATTTACCACATCTCTGGATATATTCAACGTGGAAGCTTTCGTACAAAGGCGTTCATAAAACTTTGATAGTAGTGGACGCCCTATCTTTTCTAAGCGTAATAATGCACACATTTGTGCCGATTTTCCAGGCTGATATCTCTGTTGGATGTCGGTCATTAATAACTCAAATGCATTATACGGTTTTTGGTCCACAGTTCTGTCTCTAAAATTTTCCAAGGCGTTTCTGAAATTCTCAGGCAATGTCATCTATGCTGCAACAAATTTCTCCATAGGGTTTACGATATTACAAGCGCTAAATATCATTTGGGAATCCCCGACCCAACTTGAGTGTTTATCAGATCTATATGGCGGTAGATGGAATATTCTTGAACTAGCGCGGTCGCCAAATTTTGTAGAGGCTTCAAACCTATTGTTATCTGAGAAGGCCATAGATGACCAGTCTTTAATTGTATAAAAGAAGCTGACAAGCTTGTACCCTCATTCACATATATTAAATTTATACCAGTCATAATTGTTATCACCACCCGCGCAACCAATGTTCGTTTATTTATATCTTGAGCTAATTTGCTAGTGTACAAAAAATTAAGGTTAGCTTCCATGTTGATCGCACTTAATTATTAATCTGATACTTAAAGTTAGGCAATCGGAATGTGAAATCTTTGCCGTTGCAAAACACCCGAAAAAACAAATTGGAAAGAAATAGACGTGAAAAACAGAATTATTAAATTACCTGTTCCAGAACGTCCCCAATATTTACGAAAGAACAAAGACAATGCGTTAGGAGGAATATATTGTGGAAAAAGAGTAAACGCAAACTTAAGGAAATGAAATAAATGCAGCACGCCTGTGATATAACAACCAGTCACGTACAGAAAACCGAAACTGAACCTGCGCACACTTCAAAGTATATATACTGTCAAGTATTTAAACAAAGAACGTTCTTTAAAAATAAAAAAAATAATTTATTTTAAATAAAATTCGTTTCCATCAGCCAAGGTGGATTAAATCCCTTTAAAACATGATGGAATACGTATGACGGCGCGCGGTTTGAAATGGCTCCGATTTTGTCGCATACCGATCTTGAGAAAATCGTTTCGGACCTTCAGAACTCTGTGAAGGCGCTGAAGGATGAGAATAATCGTATTAAGAATAGAATGTCAAAACTGAAAACAGACCTTGATGCGTATACGGCAAAATTGGAATTAGCGGAAAAGAAAAATGAATCTTTAAGCGCGCAAATTGTTGAATTGACTGAAGTGTTGCATACGAAATTAGATAAATTAAAGACTGATGTTCAGCCATTGGTTGAGTTGGCTGAAATAACAGTGGAAAATGACACACCAATCAAGAATAAAATATGAGGCGAAGAAATAATAAACATATTAGCGAATGAAGTATCAGCGCTGATTAGCAAACAAGAACAGCTAATTTTATTTAATCTTGATGAAAATGCTGATGTGAAAGATGTCGAGAAATTAAACGTCCTGATCAAGGATGAGACGCATGCTGACATTGCTAAATGTTTTAGAGTTGGAAAAAGATCCAATCGTCCTAGACCGGTGGTAATAAAGTTATCAAAGAGGCCAACAAATATGCAGATCGAGGCCATCAATAAAAGGAAAGGTGAGAATCCGAGTTTTCATAGCATATTTATTGGACGTGACAAAACATTTCTCCAACGAAAGTTGGCAAAAGCAAAAAAGCTAAAGAACAACCAGGAGCGGAAGCCATCTACTTCTGACCACGATATTATAAGGAATTTATCAAGAGAAGATACAAAAACAAAAAACGATGTATCGTTACTAAATGTTGTGGACAGCGGGGGGAGAGGAAGCATGGCCTCGAAGCCCGGGAAACGAATAGTAAAGAAGCCAACAAGGTTGAATCAGTAAAAGTCGATACTTGTTTAGATAAGTCGCTTTCTACATTTACTTTATTTTATGCTAACTTTCGAAGTGTTAAGAATAAGAACTTTTTGCTGTGTAATTTTATAATAAGTAACGATTTCGATTTTATAATATTATCTGAAACCTGGCTTAACAAGGATATTAAAAACCATGAATTTGATATTCCTCACTATTCTTTATTCAGAAAGGACAGATCGCTGGATAAAAGAGGTGGAGGAGTACTCATTTATAGTAAATCTGTATTTAAGGCGAAAATTTTACATACTAGTGATGATAATGCTATCATTGATTTCTTATCTATACAATTTGATAATCTGATCTTAACAGCGGTTTACAGACCGCCGTATGCTACTTTATTTGATGATCAAACATTTACCAATTCTTTTCAATCTATCTTTGACTGCCATGGCTATAATGTAGTGGTAGGTGACTTTAATAAGTTACAGGACTGTGAAATAACCAATTTTTTTCTAACCATGATCTCAAGCAGATTATAAATGAATCAACTAGAGGTTCGCAATGCTTAGATCATGTATACTTAGAAATTGAAATGGTGAAATCGCACAGTTATGATGTTGTCAATTATTTCAAAGAATTGGATCACAAACAAATTATTTTACAATGGAACATCTTGAGTGGCATAACACAGAAATTAAGTTTTGAAAATGCACACGTGCACTGTTCCAGAATCAACTGGAATTTTTTTAGAGAATTAAGCATACTGATTGATTATGAGAGTTTTTATTTCTTGAATACTGATGAATTTGTTTCTTCTGTTTCATCGTTATTATCTATTTTATTTCAGGCATCTACCTTTATGGACATTATACCGAAACGAATTAATAGGAAATTGTGTAAACTAAGAATTAAACGAGATAATATAATAAAGTGTAGTCTTATTAATAGTATTAAACAAATGAGGTTAGATTCCATTGATAACGAAATTAATTCATCACTGCTAATAATTCGTCAAAGATCAGAACGAATTATTTTGGCCAAAATGAAGAGTAATCCTAGATTAGGATTCAAACTCCTCACAGATTACAGTAAATACAAGGAAAAGTTAAAGCTTATACTACCTGTGGATAAAACTGAGTATGGATTTCTCTGTGAATTGGAGGAAGTATTTGGCAATTTGATATGCAATCCACAGAATGAAAGAAATTTTATAGAACTATCTGACCCTTTGGGAGACCAGGAACCAGGACTTGTTATTGACAGTGATGAATTGATAAAATTGATGTTAAAAATCAAATCAAAAAAACAAAAAGATCACCTTGGTATTTCGATTGATAATCTGATTCAATTACCCTTAACATTTAGGAATGTGCTCTGCAACTTTATAAATAGAATTTTGAAGAATGGAAAATTACCAATCGATATATTAACGATAGTAGCTAAGCCGTTGCCAAAAGTAAGTAAGCCAACGTGCGCCAGTGATTATAGATTAATCTCTATTATCCCTTCGTTTTTGAAGATAATAGAACGATTGATACTAGATCATTTAGAACGTATGTTACCGGCTGATTTTGACTTATGTCAACATGGCTTTACGAAAGGTAGATCGACAACTACTAATATGCTTTCCATGTGGAAACATGTAATTACATTAGACGAGAATAAGTTAGATGCATTAATTGTATTTATAGATATCTCAAAAGCTTTTGACTCTATATCTTTTGATGCTATTTTGAATGCGATTAGTTTGTCAAATATTGATCCGAATATTTTTAGATTACTTAAATACTATCTATATAATCGACGAATGAGTATTCAAGTAAACGATTTGATATCAAAATCGAAACGAGTAACGAGTGGAGTTCCACAGGGATCAAGCTTGGGGCCAATTTTATTTAAAATTGTATTTGCAAATTTGGAAACTAAGATCCTTAACGGTCGAGTTTGCAAATTCGTTGATGATTTAAAAATAATCTTCCCAATTGATCCTGTTGAGGCCCCAAACCTATTGGTATTTGTAAGCCCCATAGATGCCAGTTCGCTAGATGTCCTAATATTCACAGTAGAGTCTGAAATGCCTACATTGTTATCTGTGTCAATAAGATTTAAATCCATTAGGTCCTGCCCTAAATGAAATACATCTTCTAATTTAATATCGGCATTCATGATCAAGAATTATGATACTTAAATTGACACTTACTTGAGGCGTTTGGAAGGTGAGAGTTGGAAAGCTATATCTTCAGCAATAATCTGCTTTGATGTGTACGTGACCCACAATAATAAATAAATTACCTGTTCCAAGGCTCCTCCTCAGTGTTATATTATATCAGAACACAAGACAAGTGTCGAAGGATGTTTATTGAATAATGTTGTAATCGTTTATTATGGAGAGAAATGTTAAAAATGCAGCAAACGAAAATCTACAACCAGCTCGGAAGCACGATACTCAAAAACTGAAAATAGCGCACAATTTTAAAAATCAAGTCTTTAAACAAAGAATGTTCTGGAAAATAAAAAGAAAAAATTCTTTTTAAATAAAGTTGTTACAATCAGCTATGGTGGTTTAAATTTATCATTCAAGGTCATTTTATAAAAGGCGGAGGATTCAACATCCTCTACACACACCACCTTCTCAAATAAAGAGAGGAACGACTCATAGTAGATGTAATCATCGTTCTTCGGCTGACGTAGTATTCTTCCAGATCGTTTTGTGCATACTGGCGCCCCTGACGTCGTCATCTCGCCCGATATAACATTCGCTGGTTCTTCAATATCATCTGGCGTTGACAAATAATTTTCATGCTGTGATTCAGTAGAATAAGATTTTGATATGTTAGACAACGGTTTTTCCAATTGCTGCATTTCATTATGTGTCTGCAAGATGGGATTGCACACCTCAGATTCGCCCATGGAACGGTCATTCAACGCATCTTTTAATTCGGTCACACCGTCAATCCAGATAAACTGGGGAATACAGCGATCCAACGTAACACAATCCTCAATGCCATTTATTTCTATGATGACATTCTTATCAGTCATCCTCTTGACCTTGTATGGTCCTTTGTAAAATGGTGTTAGGCAGTTTTTCCTATTCTCATTAGTAATATAAACATGCGATGCCGATTTTAAATCAGAGGACACATAGCATTTAGTTTTAGGTTTTCTAGTTTTGGTTGGGGCCAAGCGACACATCTTGTCTCTAAGTGCTCCTACAAACCAATCTACATAACTAGAAGCCCAATCAAGACTACTTGGAGTTTCAATTAGAAGATCTCCAGGCAACCTTAATGGTTCTCCATAAACTATTTCTGCAATGGAAGTTCCTAATTGTGCCCTATATCTGTTGCGCATGGCGAGTAGTACTATAGGAAGATCGTGTATCCAGCTTGTTCCACTAGTACACCTTAATGCAGCTTTCAGTTCACGATGTAGCCTTTCTACCATCCCATTTGCTCGTGGGTTATACGCGCTAGTATGAATTATAGTGATTCCCATGACGTTGAGAGATCTTACGAAAAGCTCTGACATAAATTGACTACCACGATCACTAGTGACCTTTTCCGGAACACCATAACGCGATATCCAATTATGTAGAAACGCGAACAAAACTTCTTGTGCTGTCATGTCTTTTAAAATCGCCACTTCAAATTGACGACTAAATCTATCTACCATAGTCAGCAAGTATTTGTTTCCGTTTACTTCAGGCATCTCAACAATGTCTATGTGTACGTGTCTGAACCGTCCATTTGGTATTCCAATGTTCTTTATCTCGGTTCTGGTATGTCTCCACACCTTACACGTTTGACACTTGGTACAGGCTCTTACCCATACCCGTATATCTTTAGACATATGTGGCCATACGTATCTGTCGTTGATTAATCGTATGGTGGCTTTAATGGATGGATGACCCATGTTATGTAATACTTGGATAATTTTGGCCCGTAACTCCAATGGCACATATGGTCGTGGTTGACTTCTAGATGTTTCGCATAACAACCACTTGCCACTTATGAGCTTACGCACATATCCTGGTCTTTTGGACAATACCAATGTAAAGGGATCCAGTCCTTGCGCTTCTTCGATTTGACTAACGAAATCGTGCATTGATTCTTCTAAACTTTTCAAAGGACCTTGAAATATCGTATCGACATCAGCTTCATTCGGTCGGCTTAGTGCATCTGCAACCACATTCTCTTTACCAGCAATATGAGACACAGTGAAATCAAACTCTGCTAACCGTGTTATTTGGGAATTTACTCTACGAGAGTAATTAAGCCTAGCTGTCTTACCAAGTATGCTGATCAATGGCTTATGATCGGTCAATAACTTAAACTTGTGACCATCTAAGTAATGCTCGAAGTGTAACACTGCAGCATACACGGCTAGAAGCTCTTTGCCAAACGTATCATAACGTTTTTCTCGATCAGTAAGCTTACGGCTATAAAACCCAATCGGTTTTACTACGTCCCGATCTCTTTGCTGTAGCACTGCTCCTAATGCAACATCTGATGCATCAGTGATTAGTTCGAAAGGTTTTTTCCAATCTACAGGTGCTAATGTGGTTACGTCACTTAACATATCCTTGGCCTTTTGGAAATTTTCTCGGTCTTCTTGACTCAAGATGATAGGCCAAGACTTCTTGATCGTGCTCTTTTCAGAAGTGAGATGGCTTGTTAACGATCCAAGAATTCCGGCTAGACCTGGAATGAATCGACGATAATAGCTGATCATGCCCAAGAACCTTCGCAACTGGCGTACAGTTCTGGGTTCAGTTACGTCCTTAATGGCTTGGACCTTATCTTCCAAAGGCTTAATTCCGTCTTTGGAAAGTATATGACCAAGGTATTTAACTGAAGAGCAACCAATATTACTCTTATTAGGTTTGACCACTAATCCATATTGTTCCAGCCTGGTCAAAACCGTTTCCAAATGCGTGCGATGTTCGTCTCGTGAACGACTAAAAATTATTATGTCATCTATATATACTCTCGCAAATGGACAATTCTGAAGGATTTCTTCAGCCAAACGCTGGAATGTCTGACTGGCGTTTTTCAAACCAAAAGGCATTCGAAGAAATTCATGCGATCCCCCTCCTGGAAATCTGACTGCGGTGAGTGGTATCGAACTTTCTTCCATTGGTACTTGATAGTACGCTTTCTGGAGATCTAAAGTTGAATAAACCTCATATCCCATTATATCTCGGAGCAAAGTACTCTGGTTAGGGAGAGGATAAGAATCACCCTTTGTCACTGAGTTTAATAGACGATAATTCCCACAAACCCTCCATTGACCCGGTTCAGGTTTGGGAACTACCACTATTGGGGAAGCAAAATTGGAATTTGACCTTCTACAAATCCCCTCTTCGCGCAATTGATGAAATTCTGACACAGCTACTTGTTGCTTGTGTTGTGCCAATGGTTGAGCCTTTGGTGAACAAGGTAACGGAGCTACCAATTCTATCTGGTGTTCTACTCCTATTTTCAAACCTATTCTTTTGGCACTAAAAGGTTGAAACACTGCTAGGTGCTTCTCGATTATATCAGCAAAGTCATGTGCGACTGTTGGACGAGGTAAGAGGACTGTTCTAACTGCCGACACGTTAGACTCATTATTTATTGATGTCCCTACGCCTTCTGTGATAGTCCTAGCCTTGGGGTCTAATGCCAGCTTGAAATGTGTCAAGAAATCCATGCCAATGATATGGTCCTTGACATCGGCTACTAGAAAATTCCATAGGAAAGAAGATTTCTGGCCTAATGTTACCGACATTTCTTTCATCCCTTTTACTTTAATTGGACTACCATTCGCGGCCCATAGTTGATAATCAAATGTGGGGCAATCTGCTTCCACCACGTCTGACCTAACTATGCTTACCTCCGCACCCGTGTCTATGAGAAATTCTAATCCAGATAATTCATCCTTAATAATGAACTTGTTGCTGGACACTCCGGCAATGTTTTCAAGATCCCCGCTTAGTGAGAATCGGACTCTCTTGCCTTTTATCTGGGTGCTATTTATACTAGTCGCCTCTTTTGCTTTGAGTATGCCTTTTAAAGGCATATCTGGGAGCCTTTGCAATGGAACCCCCCCTACGGCTCCTACTAGTGGGGGTTTTTCCCTTTTCCCGGCGACGGATTTCTCTCAACCGGTTTTGTGCTTCCTTTCCATTTGGGTCCACCTAATCGCGGGTAATTATAATTTTCATCTTGGCACTTCGCACTGCGTCCATATTCGCCCTGTGCCTTACCCCATCCGCGTGGCCCTTCGAAGCGTTGACGCGAGTGACTCCTTCGGCGTCTAATATACTGGACCTGACTCTGAAGTTGTGCGACATCACTACGCAAGCTAGCAACTTCCCTACATAAGAAACGCAAACTTTCTTGTGTGGTCAGGTGGTTTTCGGTATCTGCCCTGACTGGCTGCATCGTTACAGAATCTGCCATTACAGCATGTACTTGTGGTTCTTGCTGTTTATACACGCCGTCTAACCCTCTGAGTTTGTCGGCCAATCTATGTTCATTGTGTCAAACACTTCCATTGTTGTTCTGAGCCTAACTGGTAACTCAGCTGTAAAAATGGAGTTGACTACATCACTAGATATATTCAACCTGGAAGCTTTCGTGCAAAGGCGTTCATAAAATTCGGACGGTAACTGACGTCCCATTTTTTCTAAGCGTAATAATTCGCACATTTGCGCTGTTCTTCCAGGCTGATATCTCTGTTGAATTTCTGCCATTAATAACTCAAATGCGTTGTACGGCTTTTCTTTCACAGTTCTGTCTCTGAAATTTTCCAAAGCATTTCGGAAATTCTCAGGCAATGCCATCCATGCTGCAACAAATTTCTCCATAGGGTTCACAATACAATAAGCCTCAAATATCATTTGGGCATCTCCTACCCAACTTGCATGTTTCTCTGACTTATACTGTGGTAGACTAAATATTCTTGGACTGGCGTGGTCGCCAAATTTTGTTGAGGCCCCAAACCTATTGGTATTTGTAAGCCCCATAGATGCCAGTTCGCTAGATGTCCTAATATTCACAGTAGAGTCTGTTTTGCCTACATTGTTATCTGTGTCAATAAGATTTAAATCCATTAGGTCCTGCCCTAAATGAAATACATCTTCTAATTTAATATCGGCATTCATGATCAAGAATTATGATACTTAAATTGACACTTACTTGGGGCGTTTGGAAGGTGAGAGTTGGAAAGCTATATCTTCAGCAATAATCTGCTTTGATGTGTACGTGACCCACAATAATAAATAAATTACCTGTTCCAAGGCTCCTCCTCAGTGTTATATTATATCAGAACACAAGACAAGTGTCGAAGGATGTTTATTGAATAATGTTGTAATCGTTTATTATGGAGAGAAATGTTAAAAATGCAGCAAACGAAAATCTACAACCAGCTCGGAAGCACGATACTCAAAAACTGAAAATAGCGCACAATTTTAAAAATCAAGTCTTTAAACAAAGAATGTTCTGGAAAATAAAAAGAAAAATTCTTTTTAAATAAAGTTGTTACAATCAGCTATGGTGGTTTAAATTTATCATTCAAGGTCATTTTATAAAAGGCGGAGGATTCAACATCCTCTACAATCCAAAGAATGTCGAATTCTCCAAAATTAGTGTGACATTAGGTTTGTATGATTTGAGTAAATATTTGATTACACTAGGGCTGAGAATAAACAATAAAAAGACGAGAGCTTTAAAAATAGGTAACAGAACAAAATTTTATTATGTTTATTTTCATGATGCTGTGATAAATGATGTGTTTGAGATTAAACTTATGCAAGAAATTATGGATTTGGGCATAACTATTCAATGTACAGCTTCTGCTGAGAGACATATTGAAAGTATAGTAGGCAGTGCCAAGAAAAGATGGGCACTAATAAATCGAAATATCTTATCAAATGATATAAAACTTCAAATGTATATAATATGGATTAGACCGGTACTAGAATATGCTGTCGCTACTTGGAATCCATTAAAAAAGGGTTTGTCTAATAAGATAGAAGCTGTACAAAGAAAAGTTTTGAAACATATTAGTCCTATTTCTTGCACTGTATACGCCTCTAGATTACAGTTTGTGTCATTGCAATCTTTGTGGTTTCGGAGGATGTGCTATTGTATAAAAGTTTTCCATTTGAACCAGTGGACTGGTGCCTATATGACTCCGATAAGAAAGAGTCATGAAGTTGGAACTAGATCTGGACATTTGGCAATATCTCCTCCTTTGGTGGGGAATGTAGCGAGCAAGTTATTCTCTTTCTCAAAAATCTACAAAATTTATAACCAATTGCCGAAGGGGCTTAGAGAAATGCCTCCATCTAAGATGTCTTTTAAAATTTTATCTACTGAACTTGAAAAAGTCTGCAATCCTGCTGATATTTTTTATTTTGATTATGATAATACTTTCTCATGGTTGAATAAAAGACAAGGATAATTGTTATCGGAAACAGATTTTCTTGAGATTTTTATTTTCAAGTTTTGTATTATTATAATTGAAATGTTATGCACTATATCTTCATGTTAGTTAACATTACATACAATCAATTGCTAGTCATGGTTCTCAATTTTTGCATAATGTTACACTCGAATTATACCTTAATTGTTCCTAATTTGATGATGTATATATTATTCTTTTCAGTCGAACTTTCTGATATTGTTATATTGTATAGTACAACTAGTGAGATATACTTATCTACATGAGATTAATTGCACAATTATTGTGATGTGATAATTTTTTAAATATATATATTGTACATTTTCCAATTTTATTATTTGATGGAATATGTGTGGTTTGAATCCAAATAAAGATATTCTATTCTATTCCATTCTATTGATTCGCTTTGGTATAACATCCGTAAATGTAGATGCCCTAAATATATCAGATAATAACAATGAAACAGAAGAAACAAATTCGTCATTGTTCATGATAAAAAAACATTCATAATCAATAGATAAGACTTAATTCTCTAAAAAGATTCCAGTTGATTCTGGAACATTGCACGTGCGCACTTTCAAAATTAGGTTTCTTTGCTTTGCTACTCGAAAGGTTCCATTGTAAAATAATTTGTTTATGATCCAATTCTTTGAAGTAATTTACTACATCATAACTGTGTGATCTAAACGCTTTAACTTCTAAATATACATGATCTAAGCATTCCGAACCTCTAGTTGGTTCCTTTATAATCTGCTTGAGATCATGATTAGAAAAATGATTGATTATTTCACAGACATGCACCTTATTAAAATCTCCTACCACAACAATATAACCATGGCAGTCCGAAATAGATTGAAAGAAATTGGTAAACATTTGATCATCATGTAAATTAGCATAAGGCGGTCTGTAAACCACGGTTAAGATCACGTTATCAATTTGAATAGTGAAAAAATCAATGGCTGTATTATATTCGCTAGTATGTAACACTATCGCATTTAATATCGATTTGCTATAAATAAGTACTCGTCCACCTCTTTTATCCAGGGATCTGTCTTTCCTAAATAGAAAATAATGAGGGATGTCAAATTCATAGTTTCAATGTTCTTGTTCAGCCAGGTTTCAGATAAAATTATAAAGTCAAAATTGTTACTTATTATAAAATCACACAGCAAAAAAGTTTTATTCTTAACACTTCTACAATTAGCATAAAATAAAGCATATGAACAACACAACTCATCTTTACAGTTTTCAATAGCTACTGATTTAACTTTTGTGGTTTCCTTATACTTCGTTTGTTGGGTACCGTAGCTATAGTTCGTAGCTTTCCGCTGTCCACAACATTCATTAATGAAACCCCGTTTTTTACAATTTTAGAATCGATTGGCACACCCTTTATTGTAACTTGTTCCGGATGACTTGATCTCTGATCTAAATTCTTCTTTACCTTTTTTGCCGCTGACAATTTTCTTTGGAGAAAAGTCTTGTCTCTGGAGATGAATATGTTGTGGAAGTTACGACATTCTTCTTTCTTCTTATTAATATCTTCCACTTGCTTGTTAGTCGGCCTCTTTGATAATTTTATCACAACCGGCCTTGGTCGTTCCGATTTCTTGCCCACCCTGAAACATTTCGTTATGTCGGCCTCTGTCGTATCTCTGATTAAATCATTTAACTTTTCAACATCATTTGGATCAGCATTTTCATTTAGATTAAATAAAATTAACTGCTCTTGTTTTCCGAATCCTTGCAGAAACTTCATTGGATAAAATATTTCATATTTCTTCACCTGAAGAACTGCTTTTTGTAGATATATTGTCTTCTATAGTTATTTCAGCTAATTCGATCCATGGCTTAACATAGACTATTAATTTATCCATTTTATCATCTAAGATGTCTTTTAAATTTTTATGTACTAAACTAGAAAAATCTAAATTCCTGCTAATATTTTAAATTTTAAATATGATAATACTTTCTTATGGTTCGATAAAAGACAAGGATAATTTTGATCAGTAATATATCTTATTGAGATTTTATTTCCACTTTTTGTATTATTAAAATTTAAATGTTCTACATTATATCATCAAGTTAGTTAACAATACATAAAATCATTTGCTAGACATGGTTCTTATTTTTAGCATAATGTTACACTCGAATAATACCTTAATTTTTCCTATTTTGATAATGAATTTATTATTCTTTTGAAATGCGAGCTTTAATAAAATTCATTGTACCCTTCCTGTGTGCAAAAACAAAAAGAAATTTTATCAGATATAAGAAATATTTCTTTCGCATTGTCTTCTCAAATATCTACTAATGAACATATCTTTATATATAAATTGGAAAACAAAACAAGATAGAAATATGTGAACATAGAGAGAGTGTGAAAAATAGAAACCAATCAAATTGCGTGCGTCACATCCAGTTCAAGCTCAATGCTTGTACGTGCTTCTTCTGCTTACATAAATCCGGCTGCAATTTGTTTATCCATAAGGCTTCGTATGTGGCTAGCTCCCTTTTGTTTTTGCATTTAGTAATTACTTTGAATGCTACGTCTGGAGAACATACGTGCGATGTTTCGATGATGTGTTGCGCAATAGCAGACGTGTATTTACCATTTGATTTAAAACAGGCGTTTAATTTGCAATTTGATCACATTACATTAATTAACCGTCTGGTCGATCGGCCTACGTAAGTTGATCGACAACTTGCGCATGTATATTGGTAAATAATATTTGATTGTAACACGCGGCTCCGTGTTACAACCCAACGATGTTCGATACAGTGCTCTTTAAGGTCAAATATTCTAACTCTGTTCTTACACAATATTTCTCTTAACTGTGATTTTAGGAACAATCTCTGTTAGTTTCAGGCAGTTTTAATCGATATTTCTTGAACTGCAATTTTATTTGTAATTAATAGGGTTTTTATTAAAGTACAGAACCGCGCGCGATCCGCGAGGATCACGCGGTGGACTATTGTGTCACTGCGGATTTATTTCGCTTAGTTGGATTATTCGTAATTTATGTGAAGGATTTACTGTCCACATAGAATAATGGATTAATATATTGACATGAATTAAAACCATAGCAAGCAGTGAACTAAAGTTTTGTGAGTTTTTATCATTGAAGTCTTTATACGATTTACATATTCAATTTTAGTGATGAATATTAACGTTGACTCAATTCATATCATCATGTATTTTCAATCGAGTTTTTGTCATTGAAGTCTTTAAACGGTTTACATATTCATTTTTAGTGATAACTTTTAACGTTGACTCAATCCATATCATCATGTATTTTCAATCGAGTTTTTATCATTGAAGTCTTTAAACGGTTTATATATTCATTTTTAGTGATAACTTTTAACGTTAACTCAATCCATATCATCATGTATTTTCAATCGAGTTTTTGTCATTGAAGTCTTTAAACGGTTTATATATTCATTTTTAGTGATAACTTTTAACGTTGATTCAATTCATATCATCATGTATTTGCAATCGAGTTTTTGTCATTGAAGTCTTTATACGGCTTACCCCTTCATTTTTAGTGATAACTTTTAACGATGACTTTTTTAGTATCATCATGTATTTTAAATCGATGGCATAAATACAGGTCAAATCAGACATTTGTATGCGAATAACTACGTGTGTGCAAAACATTTTTCTTTATAAAAATAAATCATTTTAACTGTTGCCGTCTAGAAGACGGACAATTTATTTTAACTGTGAAAGGTGTTTAAGACACCCCTTTGTGTTGAAATCTGTTTTTATTATCGACCAACACATGGTCAATGTGGACTAACTGTGAATTTTATTTCTATTTGCTACATTGTGTACAATATAAGTATAACACCATGTTCCTTCTTTCTCACATCAATCTTCCGAAAAGGATCAGAGACTGATCCGGTTCTGGGGTAGTAATAATAGCCACCATGGATATGTAGAACGGGTACAGAATCATGAACTAGATAGCAACCCCGCAAAAATACTCCTACATGATATCGACATTAACGGCTGTTTCTCTTTGATTGCTGGTAAAGGCAAGTGTGTTTCCCTAAATAACACTCTTAGTTTAGCTGCATTAAATGTGCATGTTAATGCTGCTTCAATTTTCTTTTGTGCCATTCGGGAAACTGCATCCCCCTTAAATAGGATGCTTAGGTAGACTGTTTTCTTTTCTGGCCCATAATACGTCTATTTCTGTTTAATTCCCCTTTTAATAATTGATTCAATTAATTGTCTGGGATAGCCACTAGACATTTAATCGTTAATTGCTTTATTATATCCATTTTCTTTAGAATCTTGACTAACCAACCTGCCAATTCTTGAAAAGCAACCACGAACTGTTGATAATTTATATTGAAATGGCACAAAACTGCTGTAATGCAAATACTGTGCAGACCATGTTGGTTTATGGTAAATTGTTCTGTTTAATTTACCATTAGTTTCTTTCTTTAATAGTACATCTAGGAAAAGCAGACATTCATCTTTCTCGTGCTCTGACGTGAAGCCGATATTCTTATGTGCTTTGTTGAAACTTTGAAGCAATGTTCGTGATTGCGACCTGTTCTTAAGTACAAGAAATATATCATCCACGTACCGTATATATTGAGCACATTTACTTATGTCAATCTTTAATGATGTATTCTCTAGGTGTCCTAGAAAAATCTCAGCCAACACTGGAGATAATGGGCTTCCCATTGCGACACCATCAATCTGTTTGTAGATGCTTCCATTAAAACAAATCGCACGTATTTCGTGCATAATAAGATAAGCTTTCGTAGAGTGTGACCTGGCACCAGCGGTGGTAATATATCGTGTTCTACCGCTTTGACTATAATGTCAATGGTTTCGTAAATTGGAACATTTGTGAACAAAGACGTAACATCAAAAGATACCATAATCTTGTTTTTAACATTTATATCTTGAGTTTTGTTTACAAACTCAAATGAATCGGAAAATGTTAAAAACAAGATTATGGTATCTTTTGATGTTACGTCTTTGTTTACAAATGTTAAATGGTAAATTAAATAGAACAATTTACCATTAACCAACATGGTCTGCACAGTATTTGCATTACAGCAGTTTTGTGCCATTTCAATATAAATTATCAACAGTTCGTGGTTGCTTTTCAAGAATTGACAGGTTGGTTAGTCAAGATTCTAAAGAAAATGAATATAATAAAGCAATTAACGATTTAATGTCTAATGGCTATCCCAGACAATTAATTGAATCAATTATTAAAAGGAGAATTAAACAGAAACAGACGTATTATGGGCCAGAAAAAAACAGTCTACCTAAACATCCCATTTAAAGGGAATGCAGTTTCCCGAATGGCACAGAAGAAAGTTGAAGCAGCATTAACACGCACATTTAATGCAGCCAAACTACGAGTGTTATTTAGGGTAACACACTTGCCTTTACCAGCAATCAAAGAGAAACAGCCGTCAATGTCGATATCAAATATTATTTACCAATATACGTGCGCAAGTTGTCGATCAACTTACGTAGGCTGATCGACCAGAAGGTTAATTACTCGAATGAGAGAACATTGCATCTTAAACGCCTGTTTTAAATCAAATGGTGAATACACGTCTGTTATTGCGCAACACATCATAGAAACATCGCACGTATGTTCTCCAGACGTAGCATTCAAAATAATTACTAAATGCAAAAACAAAAGGGAGTTAGCCACATACGAAGTCTTATGGATTAACAAATTGCAGCCAGATTTATGTAAGCAGAAGAAGCGCGTACAAGCATTGAGCTTGAACTAGATGGGACGCACGCAACTTGATTGGTTTCTATTTTTCACACTCTCTTTTTGTTCACATATTTCTATCGTGTTTTGCTTTCCAATTTATATATAAAGATATGTTCATTAGTAGATATTTGAGAAGACAATGCGAAAGAAATATTTCTTATATCTAATAAAATACTTTTTGTTTTTGCACACAGAAAGGGTACAATGTATCTACTATTCTTTATATAGTCAACTATTTTACAAATGCGATAAATTATCAAGATCGTTTTTTTTCTATATCATAATAACTATATCAAAATTGATATGACATATGCAGTGATATTACAGCCAACCTTTCTGATGATATATTGTACAGTACAACTAGAGAGATTTACTTATCTATATGAGACTAATTGCACATATTTATGTGATGTGATATCTTTTATATATTGTACATTTTCCAATATTATTATCTATTTGATGGAACATGTGTATTTTGAATCCAAATAAAGAAATTCTATTCTATATTATTCTATTCTATATAGTAAGCACTAGGACTGAAATCGCTTAACACACAACACTACTCATCATCTGTTGATTATAGAAGGCGATTTTTTATGAAAATCTGAAACATTAATTTACCTGTTCCTGACCTATGATCTAGATTATGGACGATCTCACGTTGCTGGACGTTGATCACTGTTTTGGTGGAGAGAAATCAATCAATTTGATTTTTGCCACGCCCAAGGAAGTGCACGAATTGATAAAATAACTTTTCGACAAAAAGCCAGAGCAGCGGGTAGTTCTCCGAGGCCAGATTGGTCCAATCAACGTGAGGAAGGTTAAATTGTAACAAAACAATGCAATTTTCAGACGGTCGCGTGAAAAAGGTGGGAAAAATTTTGGCTCTGTGAGCATCCTCAATGATAGTTTGATAAAAAGGCTTAGAGACTACGTAGAAAAATAGACTTCGATCTAGTTTCAACATCATAAAGACAAAAACTTCCAGTACCAATTAGATGGAGATGGGATATAAGCAGCTAACTTTCCCCTCGGCCAACAACTCTGTCACTTCGAAGGATGGAATAACCGTTGTTGTAGAACAGATCGACACAGGGTAAGATGTGAGAAAGGCACATGATGAATTACAAGCACATGTCCAGCTCGTTCAAAGAGAGGAATACCATAGTTGATTGACTTATGGAGGGAGAGACCTGCAGTTTATTGGAATTCCTAAGAACGAATTAAAAGAATACTTATTAGATTGGTGAGATGAAGCGGGCGGAGGTCTGGCGCAGACGATCTGAGCGTGATCATGTGCTCACAAAAGAGATGGATCGCTTGTTGATGAGAATCCAAT
Source organism: Eudiplozoon nipponicum (assembly GCA_029291075.1). Lineage (NCBI taxonomy): Eukaryota > Metazoa > Platyhelminthes > Monogenea > Mazocraeidea > Diplozoidae > Eudiplozoon > Eudiplozoon nipponicum. The sequence continues at coordinate 3,787 of JAQBSW010002749.1, read as the reverse complement.
TTCCGTTATTAATCTTAACTTTTACGATGCCATTCTTGTTGGAGAGTTGGGATTATTGTGTAGGAGTTTTGCGGGATAATTTTTTCTCTACATATAATTGGTATCTGCTGTTGAGATCCGTTTTATGACCAATCCCCGACCTATTCCCGATGGGTGATGTGAGAAGACTAATTCGAATGATCACAAATGTATTGTAAATAACGTTGCATATTAGTACATAGTTAGTCCAAATTGACCGTGCTCTAGACGGCAATAAAATGAAATGTTTTTAACACAATTGAATGTCTTATACAAAAGACACAGTCAAACAAAATTGTCCGTGCTCTAGACGGCAAAAGACGTAAATACTGTTCACAAAGTTGAATATCTTATGCACAAGCAATTATTCTTTAACAAATGTCTGAACTGAGGTTAATACATATAACCGATTAAAAATATGTGATGATATGAGTAAAGTCACTGGTAAAATCTGTCATGGGTGATAAATAGATCAAAATCATGTAAAACCTTCAATGAAAAAACTTCACAAATAATTAGTTCACTGTTTGCTATGGTTTTAATTTATTTAATTATAATAATCCGTTGTACTCTGAAATTCGGTTAGGTATAGCTAGATGCGAACAGTAAATCACTTGCATAAACTGCGAATAATCCAACGAAGAGAAATAAATCCACTATGACACTATAATACACTGCATGTTCCTTGCGCATTGCGCGCGGGTGTGCATATTTAATAAAAACCCTACTAACTACAAATAAAATTGCAGTTCAAGAAATCTCAATTAAAACTGCTTGAAACTAACAGAGATTGTTTCTAAAATCACAGTTAAGAGAAATATTGTGTAAGAACAGAGTTAGATTATTTGACCTTAAAGAGCACCATATTTGTCAAAATTGAACATCGTTGGGTTGTAACGCGGAGCCGCGTGTTACATACACCCCCGACAATGAAAATTAGTACACAATGAAGGGGCTAACCTTACAGGAGGTGTTATTGCTCTGCCATACCGTGTAACAACTGATTTTGGCTCTGTCAACACTGATTCTGGTTCCTCTATATCTCGCGGCGGCGTGACGGCGTCAGTTGGCTCGGTTGTTGATGAGATGTCGGGCGTCAGTCCGTAGTCAGCAAAACTGTCTGGAGGTGGAGTTATCGTTTCTTCACCGCCTGATAGGTCAACATCGCGGAACAGCGGGTCATTTTGATCAACGTCGGCCGGGGATAGTCTGTGTTTGGAGACAGCTTCAGCTTTGCCATTAATCTCCAAAATGATGTAATTCTGACGTCGATCTAACACACGATAAGGACCGCGCTTCGGTTTGGCTAGAATCCTGTTATCCATATCGTTGTTGACGAAGAACCATTTGCAGCTATCAAAATCTTTGCGTTTATAAATTGGACCATGTTGCTGACGTGTAGGACAGATCGGCCGATTCTGAGCGTTATATTGTAGAAAACTGCGAAGTGGAAACAGAAATGTCGGATCGTTCATCGTTATTGCAGTTTCAGAGCGTGATCGGACTAGTTCGCCAGGAAGCCGTAGACATTCGCCAAATACCATTTCAGCGGAACTACATTTGATCGGCTCACGAGGTCTTGTACGCATTGATAGGAGTACTTTCGGTAAAGCCGCAAGCCAATTTTCTTCTGGGCTAGCCTTGAGCGCCGCTTTCAGTTCTCGGTGTGGCCTTTCGACGAAACCATTTGCTCTCGGATTGCGAGCCGCGGTCACGGAGTGTTTGACACCATAGTATTGCAGTAGGGCTGCGAACTCTTCTGCCGAGGAACTGTGCGCCACGATCGGTTGTCACTTCAGCTGGAGCACCGAACCGAGCAGAACCAATTGAGCTCTAAAGCATAACTGACAGTTTCTTGCTTCATGTCTGGCAGTGGTATGGCCTCATACCATCGAGTGGTGCGATCCCGTATTGACAGTAGATATCGCATATTGTTCACGGCAGGTAAGGTTACCAGATCAACGTGTATGTGCGTGAACCGGACTTTGGGCACTTGAATGACTTGTGGCGCCGTTTTGGTGTGTCTCGTCACTTTGCATTTCTGACATTCTAGACATTGTTTTGACCACTTCTTGACATCTCGCCGCATGCCAGGCCAAAAATACGTTCTGGATAGAATTTCCACTGATGATTTGCTAGATGGATGGCTCATTGAATGGTAGACTTCAAAGATCTCGTGACGGAGTTTTTCAAGTATAAACGGCCGAGGGCCCACGCCCGTTATTTCACACTGCAGCAGAGTTCCATCATAGTCAAATGTTTTCAGGCGATTGACATCAAATGACCAAAGTGATGGATCATCTTGCTGAGCTGCTTGCAATTCCTGAGTGCTCATAGGTGAAGGACACAATATTGAGGCACAAAGATCTGCAGGGCGACTTAGGGAGTCTGCGACCACATTTTCTGATCCTTTGACATGAGTGACTCCATATTCATACTCGTTTATACATGTAAGTTGTGAGCTGACACGTCGTGAATATAAATACTCTTTCTTTCCTCTGAGCATCGGAAGAAGAGGAAGATGGTCTGTTTAGATCTTGAACTTTCGGCCATCCAGATAGATGTGGAAGTTTATGACCGACCGGTAGATTGCGAGTAATACTTTTCCTAACGTATCATATCGCGTCTCGCGAGGTTGTAGTTTTTGCGAATAGAAAGCGATAGGCTGGTGTATTCCATTGATGGATTGTTGAAGTACTGCGCCTATGGCAACGTCGGATGCGTCCGTTATCAATTCAAAAGGTTGAGACCAATCCGGGCAATGTAACATGGTCGCTTTGCATAGGGCCCTTTTGGCATCCTCGTAAGCCTGCATGTCGTCCACGTTGAGCTGAATCGGTTGTGATTTCTTGACGAAACGGCTTTCTGGCACGAGATATTTGTGAAGAGGTGCCAGAATCTTGGCAAGGCAGGGTACAAATCGAGAATAGTAGTTCATCTTGCCCAAGAATCGTCGTAATGCCCGAACGGTGGTTGGAGGCTGTAGATCTTGAATAGCACGAACCTTAGTAGGTATAGGTGTCATGCCTTCTTCGGAAATTTGATGACCAAGGAATTCAATTGATTTCTGTGCAAAGACGCATTTGTTGCCATGAAGTCGGAGGCCATAGTCTGCTAGACGTGTGAGCAGGATCTCAATATGTTGTATATGTTCGGTCATTGAGTTGGAGAATACCAGGATGTCGTCTAGATATGGAATTACAAATGGTAGACCATCTAGTATTTCGTCCATAACGCGTTGGAATGTTTGCGAGGCATTCTTGAGACCGAAAGGCATATAGTGATATTCGTGCGTGCCGCCTCCGGTGAATCTGAGTGCAGTATATGATACTGAGTCTTTTTTCATCGGTACTTGATAGTAGACTTTCACTAGGTCAAGTTTTGAATACACAGCATGACCGATAGCAGATTTGAGTAGTTCAGCTAGATTTGGCAGGATTTACGAATCAGACTGTGTGCAAGAATTGAGAATTCGATAATCCCCGCACACCCTGAATGTTGCTGGTTCACTCTTTGGTACTAGTACCACTGGCGACGCAAAAGGTGAGCTGAATCGTGTACAGATGCCTTGTTGACGTAGCATGGCGACTTCTTGCTCGGCAGCTTTATGTTTGTGTGGTACCAATGGACGTGCTCGTGTTGGATGAGGAAGTGGTTTCGACAAGATGATACGATGTTTCTTGTCGTGTTGGCAATAATTAAAAGATAATTGACACATCTTTTTTGAGTTGGAGAGCGAGATTATTTGTAATCGTACTCCAAACGTCGC
>JAQBSW010002748.1:0-96682 GCA_029291075.1 Eudiplozoon nipponicum | reverse complement strand
CTGTTGGGCATCAAAGACATTCTAGATGAACTTTGTGTAGTACCTGGAAAACCGCATGATATGAAAATTTTCTGAACATAAAATGGTACAAAGGGTTTTCCATACTAAATAAAATACTACAGAAAGATGACTACACCTATAGCTTTATTGATACCAAAATTGAAACAAATAATTTCACCTAAGTAAAGGATGAGATAAAAAAGTTTAAGTATAACATTAAGTTCAGCCATATTTCTACATTTACAATTTTAATTGCGAAATAAATCATGTGTGGAAGCATAATTTTGTTATAAAGCAGGTATGTACAACACTGTTAAAAAATGCCATTTTATTTTCGCAGAAATTCCTTTCATTTGCCTTTGCAGTAAATACTTGTTTTATAGTAAATGTATGCTTCCACACATGATTTATTTCTAAATTAAAACTTCAAATTCATAAAAAGTGGCTGAAATAAAATTTAGACATGAAATTAAGTGTCGTGGGGCTCCTTTGCCTGGTTGAGAGATCAATCATTACATTTAATTTAAATGCAGACATAGAAAAACCGTGAAATATAAATAATCATTAATGGTGCATACAATATAACAATTTCCTCGAAGATTACACAAACTAAGCTGTTCATCATCGACACATGCAACTAAGAACATATTAATTCGATTAACAAATAATGAAATAGAAATTAAGAACCTGCTATTTGTCAATGCGAATAGCCCCATCTCGTCGTTGGAACCACGTATAATTATTGTTCATCCACGCGAGATTGCTACATTCAAGGTAGCTATTAAAAGTTTATTTCAAGTATAACCACAAGTATGAACCAAAGACAGCTATAATGGAAAGTACAATCTCACGCACATTCTTTTCGTTTTTACTGACGACTCATTGGTTGGAGCCGATATTAAGCCCTTAATCCACTATATATTTGGATGATGAATTTGGAAAAATAGGACAGTTCAACCTGTCAATAGGAATGTGTAAACCTGCTGTATTGAAGCTAATTGTAAGTTTTAGACAATGCAACTACAAAGCCAGCTCACTATATAAAATATATGTACTAAACCCGTTAAGGGTTTCAACGCTATTGCTATTGTGTCAGTACGTGACAACAACACTGGTTGCCGAAAAGTGATATATAAAACCAAACTTATGGTTGCCGAGTCGGACGTAATACTAACACAATGTATGCTAATATTCACATTCGTATAGGAGATTGTTACGTCTTATCTTCCAAAATTCCTCACCGAAATATATTATGGTTAAAGGACGTAATATCAGCCAGTATGCACAAAACGAATGAGCACGAGATTATACGTTCTATTCATGCTGTCTTTGATTTATCCTTCTGGTCATATTTGAACTAATTCGTAACTAGGTGCGCAACACATTATACACAATTGCATATACATTTGTTCTCCGCCACAAAGAGTATTTAACAGTTATACATTCAAAGGGGCTGTTTATCGCCTGGTTATGAATGCAATCGAAAGAGATAATAAGAAGCTACAAAACAATTTATTTGTTAATGAGCAACCACCCTGCAAATTTTCAGAGAAATTCTTTGCGGTCATTTTCAAATATACGAGTTTTATCCTATCAAAAAAGCGAAAAGAAGTTCTATGGTATGGACCAACATTTTGTATATTACCAAACGACAAGAACCAGAAGACAGGGATAAAAGCAAAGCCGCACTGCCAAGTAACTTAAAGTAGATTGGAATCTTCCGAGGATTTAACATGGCGCGCGATTAAAACTAGAGGAGTAGCATCTGAACAAATAACGGTCGATACGAATTCCAAAGAAATCAATAACATAATATGTTGCCCCAATCGTGAAAACCAGTAGACGCAGCCTGAACCTGCGGTCGCCTTTAACATCCATCATGTCGATGATCAACACACTACTACACAAACTGGCGAGAGCAAGATACTTTAGGCTTTGAAAATAAAGTAAAATAGTGCAATATCGAGAATGAAAAATGATTTCTTTCGAGATTATCAGAGCATTCCTGTTGAAATAAACATCGATTTCCTCTGTAGTTACATCGATAGCAACCAAACAGCATTCCGCATACCTACAGGTCATCTAAACATTCTCAATATCTGCTCTGGAGATGTTAATTCCACCTTCTTCTGTCAATATTTCACGGAAGTCGATAGAGTGTCGATGGACAGTTTGTTAGAAAGTCTACTACCTGATGCCTACTTTTATACCTGGAAATATAAAACTAGAACCGGTTAATCGAAAATACAGCCATACATATCTGAGGTATGTTGATGACATTTTCATAATGATAAGTGAAGATGACAAAACAAATGGCCTGCCGAACTATTATAACAATGTGGACCGTCACATTAAGTTTACTTGCGTGTGTCTAACGCGCTGTCTTTACTTGAAGTATGTTAGTGACATTTTCATAATGATAAATGAAATAGATTCAGTGCTTGGAAACTTATTATTACAAAGGGTCAAAATCCCTCCTAGTGTGTATGCTTTAGTAAAGATTCATAAACAAGATAATCCACTTAGATTAATTGTGAATGTGCGGAATTCTCCAACTTATAATGTGTCCAAATTTCTATGCCATATAGTAAGAAAATACATCTTTTTTTCTGGCTTATTCATTAAAGAACACTAATCACTTTATTATTATTATAAGCAAATAGAAATTACTAGAGAATGATAATCTGGGAAGCCTGGATGTGGTATCGATTTATACTAACATTCATGGGCGGGTTTTATTAGAGTGTTTCCAACGTTGTTTAGCGAATACCCGGAAATAGTAGAATGTAGTAATATGATGTGTAGGAATATTATGGGAATGTTTAAAATTTTTATGTCTTCTAAATACTTTATATTTAGAACTGAATTATACATCCAAGTGAAAGGTGTCCATATGGTACAACCATTACCGGTCCCAGTCACTGATATTTACATGCATTGCTTTGAAAAATATCTCTTTTTCATATCTTCCCTCATACTAAATTTATATTTAAGATTCCTAGATGCCAAATTCTTAACTTGGAATCATGGCGATAAGGAGTTGGACCATTTTCTGTATTTGGCTATTCAACTAGGAGAGTTAAAATGTACATTGGAAAAAGAAAGATAAGAAGAATTGTCATGATTGGATGTGAAATTAAAACGATTGGGTCAAGTATTAGAAAAAGATATGCATGGGAATGATACTTCGTCGGGTATTCTCGTGAATTAATGCTATAATCACCAGTTTAGGATGAAAATAGGCATTTTAAAATCCATGATAATAAGAAGTCTTAAAATTGTGGATTTTAAATGTATGGGCAACGATCTTATGAGGTTGAAAGATATATTCAGGATAAATGGCTAGCCAGCAAAATTAATTGATCAAAATTATAAACAAGACTCTGTGGAGTTAAAATTGAAAAATAAACCAGGCAAACCAGGTAATATATTTAGAAAAGCAAAATGAAGATACGCACAGCAATCTGGTTCTACCAGATTCCAGATTAAGTAGAAAAAATAGGATATTAGCAACGAAATACAACATGAGAACTGTTTTAAAACAATCAGTTACTATAGGCAATCAGCTACCGAATCAAAGAACCCCTTAATATATCAGGAGTTTATGAGATACCTCATAGAGATTGCAAACTCAGGTATATAGGCGAAACCATGTGTCCAATTAAGGTAAGTAGCGGGGAGCATAAAACAGCATGTAAATATGGACAAAGACATAAATCAGATCTAGCCAGGCTGTCAATGGAGACAGGTCGTCAGATAAACTGGGATAGCTGTAAACGGATTGCATTATGTAACCGGAATACTGTGAACAGGTTGATTGGGGAATCATTTGAAATAAAATCAGGAAGGGACGTCATGAATGTGGAATCGGTAGAAAATTCATAATGCTCCATATTTATTGAAGCATTCTCGAATATAAGGAAAAATGGATTGGAGAAAACAAAGATAAAAATGAATCCAAATAAGGGACCGCGACTATGAATTTGAGATGGCAAACGGAACAATTTAGATGGAGTTAAAAAGAAGTAATTTGTCTGATATATTATAATTGTAGTGACACGTATGCACTCGGGGAACGTACATAGCTAGTTATATCTTGATTTACATATATATATTTTTATATGAATTGCACACGTGTATGTATATAAAAAGTTTATGATGGATGAAAAGTAAATATTTAGATAATATCAAAGAGAACCTCACCTAGTTATTTATATGTTTATTTAGATATGAATATTATATATGGCGTGTTAACGTAAATACATACGGATAAATATTATCGATTTATATGTGATGTGAGAGGAACTCACATGGTTGCTTATATGTATACTTATAGACATATATATATATATATATATATATATATATATATATATAATTATATATACATAGACATAAATATATATTTAAATATTAACAAATGTGTTTTGACTGATATAATTTATCCATTGAGGGACTTACATGGTTTCTTATATGATATTCATATCATATATTGTGCATACAAAAACAAATATATATGTTGAATAGATAGATAATTAAAAAAATAGTTGTGGGAGAAACCCACATGGTTGCCTATGTTATAATCTATACATGAATAAGATACAGTGTGTAGATGTATATAAAAATGGATATTTATATATAAGATGTGGGTGTAAATAAATATAAATGAGTAAATATTAAGATTTATATAATAAAAAAATAAACATTTTGCCAATATATTATATAACCAAGGTGATTCGAAGTAACCAACCTTGTTGCTTACATCTAATTTTTATGCATACATATATGTGTATATGGTTTGGACACAAATATTTAAATGTCAAATTAAACTTATTCATAATATGAGTATAAATGTGTATTTGTTTTAGATACCATTCGCTGGTGTAGGCTTTATTGATACCAAAATTGAAAAAAATTATTTCACCTAAGTAAAGGATGAGATAAAAAAGTTTAAGTATAACTTTAAGTTCAGCCATATTTCTACATTTACAATTGTAATTGCGAAATAAATCATGTGTGGAAGCAGAAATTTGTTATAAAACAGGTATGTGAAGCACTGTTAAAAATGCCATTTTATTTTCGCAGAAATTCCTTTATTTACTTTTGCAGTAAATACATGTTTTATAGTAAATGTTTGCTTCCACACATGATTTATTTCTTAATTAAAATTTCAAATTCATAAAAAGTGGCTGAAATAAAATTTATACATGAAATTAAGTGTCTTGGGGCTCCATTGCCTGGTTGAGAGATCAATCATTACATTTAATTTAAATGCAGACATGGAAAACCTGTGAAATATAAATAATCATTAATGGTGCATAAAATATAACAATTTCCTCGAAGATTACACAAACTAAGCCGTTTATTATCGACACATGCAACTAAGAACATATTAATTCGCTTAGCAAATAATGCAATAGAAATTAAGAACCTGCTAATTGGCAATGCGAATAGCCACATTTCGTCGTTGGAACCACGTTTACTTATTGTTCATACACGCGAGATTGCTACATTCAAGGTAGCTAGTAAAAGTTTATTTCAAAATTAACAAAAAGTATAAACCAAAGACAGCTTTAATGGTGCCCGTATTACTCTCTTTACCTACTATATATTTCGGTGATGAATGTGTGAAAATAGGATCGTACAACCTCTCAATGCGAATGTGCAAACTTGCAACAGTGATGCAAAGTTCATATAAAAGCTTCGAAAATGCGACTGCAAAGCCAGCTCACTATATAAAATATATGTAACAATCCCGCTGAGGGTTCCAAAGCTATTGGTATTGTGTCAGTACCTGATAACAGCACTGGTTGCCAAAAAGGTACATTTTACCAGCACAATGGTTGCCAAGTTGAAAGTTGTACTAACAAAAAGGAATTGAAAGTATGCTAATGTTCACATTCGTATAGGAGATTGTTACTTCCTATTTTACCACATTCATCACCAAAATATATAGTGGGTAAAGGACGTAATAACGGCTTATACTGATGAGTCGCCAGTAAGCACACAAATACTTTGCGGGAGATTATACACTTTATTAATGTTGTCTTTGATTTATCCTTCTGGTCATATTCGAACTAATTTTTTACAATGTGTGCAACACCTAATACGCAATTGCATATACATTTGTTCTCCGCCACAGTGAGTATTTAACTATTATATATTCAATGAGGCTGTTAATCCTCTGGTTATGAATGCAGTCGGCAGAGGTAAAATGTAGCTCCAAAAAGATCTATTTGATAATGAGCAACCACCCAGCACAAATTTAGAGAAACTTGTCGCGGTCATATTCAAATATACAAGTTTTATCCTATCAAAAATGCGGAAGGAAGTCTTATGGTGTGGACCAAAGTTTTGTATATTACCAAACAGAAAGAACCAGAATACAGGGATAAAAGCAAAGCCGCACTTACTAGTAACTTAAAGTATATTGGAAACTTACGAGGATTTTAAATGGCGCACGATTGAAACTGAAGGAGTAGCAACTGGACAAAAAACGGTCGATACGAATTCCAAAGAAATCAATAACATCATAAGTCGACCCAATCGTGAAAAAACAGTAGACGCAGCCTGAACGTGCGGTCGCCTTTAACATCCATCATGTCGATGATCAACACACTACAACACAAAGTGGCGGGAATAATTAAAGCAATTCTACTACCAGCATACGTGTTGATATAAAAATCGATTTCCTAACAACTTTCAACATACCTACATATCATCTAAACATTCTCAATATGTGCTCTGGGGATGTTCAGTTCTCCTTCTATTGCCAAATTTTCACGGAAGTCGATGGGCAGTTCTTTAGCAAGTCTACTAGCTGACGCCTACTTTTGTAGCTGGAAACATAGAACTAGAACCGTTTAATCGAAAATAAAGCCATACATATCTGAGGTATTTTGATGACATTTTCATAATGATAAATGAATTAGATTCAGTGTTTGGAAAATTATTAATATAACGGGACACAATCTATACCAAACAGTATGCTTTAGTATAGATTCATAAACAGGAGAATCCACTTAGATTAATTGTGAATTTGCGGAATTCTCCAACTTATGAAATGTCCAAATTTGTTTGCCATATAATAAGAAAATAAACATATTTTCTAGCTTATGCATAAAAGATCACTTATCATTTTACTAACTTTATAAGTAAGTATTAATTATAGAGAACGATAAACTGGAAAGCCTGGATGTGGTATCGATTTATATTAACATTCCAGTGCAGGTTGCATTAGAGTGTGTCCAAAGGTGTTTTGCGGAATGCCCTGAAATTTTAGAATGTAGTAAAATGCTGTTAAGGAGTATAATGGGAACGTTTACAATTTGTATGTCCTCTACATACTTTATATTTAGAAATAAATTCCACATCCAAGTTAAAGGTGTTCGTATGGTACAAACATTATCGGTCCCAGTCGTTCATATTTAAATGCATTTTTTAGAAAAATATCTCTTGATCATATCTCCTCTCTTACCAAACTTATATTTAAGATTCTCAGATGACATCTTCTTAATTTTGAATCATGTGCATAAGGAGTTGGAGAATTTTCTGCATTTAGCTAATCATCTAGGAGAGTTGAAATTAACAGTTGAAAAAGAAATAAAAATACGAATTTTCATTTATGGATGTGAAATTAAAACGAGTGAGTCAAGTAATAGAAAAGGATATTTACAGGAAAGATACTTTTTCTGGTATCCTCGTGAATTATTACCCTAATCACCCGTTTGGGATTAAAATAGGCATTCTAATATTCATGAAAATAAGAAGTCTTAATTTTTTTTATTTAAAATTAAGGCGCACAGAACTGATGAAATTGAAAGACACATTCCGGATAAATGACTATCTGGGAAAATTAATTGATGAAATCATAAACGACGCGTTATGGAAATTTAATGGAGAAATAAACCGGGAAAAAAAAAGGCAATAGATTTAGAAAAGCAAATTGAAGATAAGGAACGCATTCTGGTTCTACCAGATTCGAGATTAAGGAGAAAAATTATGAACTAGCAACGAAATACATATAAGATCAGTATTAAGACAATCAATTACTTTATGCATTGAACTACTGAATCAAAGTACCCCTCAACATATGAGGAGTTTAAGAGATGCCTAGTAATATTGCAACCTCAGGTATATAGGCGAAACCATGCGTCCAATAAAGGTACGTAGCGGATAGCATAAAACGGCATTTAAGGTATACTACCACTGAAGTTGCCAGGTTTAAGTTGAAACCTGAACAGGCTAGATCGCAGTAAATGGGGTTGAATATGACCAGAGGAGCTAGTGTATGCACCACGTTGTGGTCATGATATTCATAGAATGGTCACTGTGCAACTGATGAAGTTGAGATATGCACTGAAAGTGGCCTGTACTCATGATATGATGCGATGACTACTTAGTGTTGCTACACAAAGCGTTAGCTCTAAGTTGCTGGTCATACCAAAATAGCAATGTGAGCACTGGTGTGAGCCATACGTTGCAATGTAAGAATATATACATGAAAATCAAATGGATACAACAAAAGTGAACGCGAACATTACCGCAGAGATGACAAAATACCAATCAACTGTTCAAAAATGCTACACAATTGTTAGCTAAGAACAGACGGTTATACTAAGTGAGACAAATGAGCGTAAGAGAAGTAAATGAATTTAGTGGACGTTGTGTGACATAGGGCATTAGCGGTGCGCATAAAATTAAATATTTGATACGTAGAATAACGAAAAATTAATGTTAAAAATTATCAATTTTGCGCAGTGCATTGCAATCAATTGCTAGGTTGAGGTTGTAGGCAGATAGAGCCTGAGACGCGTGTAGAATGTTGTATGCTCACAGGATCCGGCGGTTCGATAAACGGTTTCAACTTGTCTATGCTTACTGATGTAGGTGTCGTACCTTGCATGATAATGAAGTATTTCGGTTATCTTAGCAAAATTGGGTAAGGACCGCGATAGTTTGGTTGTAGTGGTGCAACAGCAGCGTTGTTGCGAACGAGTACTCTCTTGCATCTTTGGAGCTGCCGGTGAAAGAAAACTGGACGAGACGTATGTCTCGGCTGCTGTACAGACAGGTTAACGAAATGAAGTCGGAGGCGAATAGCTTCGTCTTGTTAGTTATCCTGTGCGGGTAATAGACGTGGAAGCTGACTAGGCATGCGTTGATCCATGCCATTCAAGAGTTGTGACGCAGACGTTTTTAATAGATTCACGACTACGAGAACGCATGGCAAGTAGATCTAAAGGTAGAGCATGGACCCAGTTGCCATTAATGGACGAGGATACTAAAGCAGCTTTGAGTTCCCTATGCATTCTCTATAACATACCTTTAGATTGGGGATGGTAGGCAGTCGTCTGGCGTAAGGTGCATCCCATGAACCACAAGGTTGTTTTGAAAAGATCCGATGAGAAGCAAGTGCCTCTATCATTGAAGACCACATTGGGAACACCATGATGAGATGTCCATGCTGAGATAAAACCGTTTGTGACTTCGTATGCAGAAATGGTGGCACGAGATTTTGTCGCCGGCCATCGTGTAAGTCTATCAATCATATTTAGAAGGTTGCTGAAACCTTGAACATTTTTCAGATGAACTATGTCCATGTGGACGATGGCTATACCTGAAGTAGTTCGGAATTGTTGCAATTTATAATGAGGGTGCCGTGTGATCTTGTTTTTCTGGCAAATGGCACACTCGGAGACCTATCTTTTAGCATTTTGCTTGATCCTGTGACCCCAGAAATGATCTGTTAGAATTCGGGCAGTCGCTTTGCTTCCTGGGCGAGAAATTTAGAAAATTGAGTCGAAATGTTTTCTCTGAATACTGGTCGGCACAACTGGCTAGGTCTGCGTACCCGTAAAGTAAACAATAGGAAAGCCGTCCCAGAGACGGCATAAGAATTATTTTCCATTGCCACGTTTTGCGTAAGCGGGTAGAAGCTTTGCACGTACAGTTTCACAAAGATCCGATTGATCACAATTTCCAATTTCGTTTTGTATTTGATCGGGCTCAATTTGTATTCGTCCCAACGGAAATGCGGTTCCATCACATCTTTGTTTACTGGCGACGTTTCGGAAAGTGAATCCCCTTTCAATCTTCAGGCCAATTTGTCTACTTATATCCACAGCACAATACTCACAACAGCAGATTTAAGCATAAGAATTAGTTGGGGTGACGGGCTATTGATCTTTGAATATGAGTGTCACAGCGCTGTTCTTTTCACAGGAGGAATAGCGTTAGTGCAGGTTCGCTGAGTGTCTCGGAGTTGACAGTGAATGGCGACAGCGAAGGTGGTTGAAGCGAGACGTCTGGCATGGAAAGCTCGTCTGCAATTAATTTTGTTTGCCATGGACATGAAAGATGTCGAAATTACATTCGCTTCCAAACTCCGTCGATCTCTTGTTCCAACGTGGCTTCAATACGAACTCAGAAGCGTCTATCGCGGCTTCTTTATGTGCACCACTAGTGTCCTATGTCACACAACGTCCACATAAATCATTTACTTCTCTTACGTTCATTAGTCTCACTTAGTATAACCGTCTGTTCTTAGCTAACAATTGTGTAGCATTTTTGAACAGTTGATTGGTATTTTGTCATCTCTGCGGTAATGTTCGCGTTCACTTCTGCTGGAACCATTTAATTTTCATGCATATATTCTTACATTGCAACGTATGGCTCACACCAGTGCTCACATTGTTTATTTTGGTATGACCAGCAACTTATAGCTAACGCTTTGTGTAGCAACACTAAGTAGTCATCGGCATCATATCATGGTACAGGCCACTTTCAATGCATATCTCAACTTCATCAGTTGCACAGTGACCATTCTATGAATATCATGACCACAACGTGGTGCATACACTAGCTCCTCTGGTCATATTCAACCCCATTTACTGCGATCTAGCCTGTTCAGGTTTCAACTTAAACCTGGCAACTTCAGTGGTAGTATACCTTAAATCCTCACGTTGCAGCCCTCCAAACCTCACATTGCTGTATTTTGCCTCAGCCACTTCAGCTAACAATTTTGTAGCAATTCTTAGTTGCTATTTGGCATCATATCATTGTTGAAGCAACCAACAAGCATACTCCAGCCCAACATTTACGGTAAATTAATAAAAGTTAATGGCTCTGGGCAGATTAATAACCAGTTGCTTAACTGTGTTCAAATACGATTCTATTAAGGACCACCAAGAGTACTTATTCCCAAACTCCACTGTACCCAACTTCTTTGTAATGTAGCACGGCTTCAAGCGGTATGATCAGCCACTTCAGCTAACAATTTTTGTAGCCTTTCCTAGTGGTTGTTTGGCATCATATCATTGATGAAGCGACCAACAAGCCTACTCAAGACCAGCATTTACGGTATATTTTTAAAAATTTAATAGATGTGGGCAGAATAATAACCAGTTCCTTAACTGGGTTCGAATTCTGCCCTAAAATTCTTATCAAGCCTCGCTGCGAGGAATGCTTTGTTTTATCTGAAAGGAATGTGATGTAACGGCTCAAGAACTATTTCCCGACATATTGCGTAAATGGAATTCAAATTTAATTTACGTGACACCAATTTAAATAAGCAAAATTTGCCTTTAACCAATGTGTTGCAAGCTTTTGTTTTCTAGACAATATAAGCACGGTGCATTTATCATGCTTTCATAATCACGGTTGATTTCTGCTGCGCGCTACGTGTGCGTGCTGTCTCGTGTCACATTGACCGTTTCACCCACGCTGACTTCTAGACTTGCTTCATAAGCAGACTCACCTAGTCACGCCAATCTTGTTGCTGCACAATTAGAGAGACGGAGCAACATCTATGTATTGGATCTCTACGTGTGTCAGTCACCACGGTATTGTCGCAGATCTTCAACAAGGCAATCCTGAGCCTTCACACAGACACTCATTTACAAACATGAATACCCTGGATTCTATTTTAGCTCAGCGTCCATCCGCCGGTCTCCCATCTAATGACACTAGGTTATCCACTTTAGATAGATGAATTTAAGATTTGAGTACAATTCTTGAAGGAATCGTCATCGACAGGACACATGCTGATAGAACCACGGACCAACAACGTCTAAATCAGAATGAACGGCATTCGCAACAACCTCGGTCATTCAGTCGATATTCTCTGAAAGGTTAATGATTTAATCACCAGAATTATTTATATAATTGTCGAAATTGCCGGCATTGTTGGAAGAACTTACCAAACGGATATCAGTTTCATACATTAGATGACCACAATCAACAACAACACAGTTTCGTTTCTTC
Source organism: Eudiplozoon nipponicum (assembly GCA_029291075.1). Classification (NCBI taxonomy): domain Eukaryota; kingdom Metazoa; phylum Platyhelminthes; class Monogenea; order Mazocraeidea; family Diplozoidae; genus Eudiplozoon; species Eudiplozoon nipponicum. The sequence goes on along the minus strand of JAQBSW010002748.1, from coordinate 84,418 downwards.
ACGTACAAATTTTCAAACTCCTATAGCTGCAGTTTATGTTGTTGGTGCATCCATATTTTTTTGCAATCCCGAGCTATGATATAACGCCACGTTGATATAATATTATTGTTAGTCGAACGTTTTTTCTTAAATCCATGCTTGCATGTGTAACAATCCAGTGGTAAAATAGGGTACAAATGATCTAGTATTTCACATTCAATTATCGTCAGTAATGGAAGAGTCTTTGAAAATAATCTACAATAGTCGCTATTATTTGACCTGAAGATTTCTGAAATTGGTCTTACCATAATTGTTCGCATATTATCTGTTAATATTGCATCATTCATCTTAAAATATGAACAAATTTCATTCATAAATGATATATGCATGAGGAACAACTTATCAATCAAAATTACAAATGGGGATTTGTTCTTTTAATTTACTTGTCATCGATATTTTTATCAAACTTTCAAAACAAATAATAAATTTCTGATCGTGAATATGTTTGTGATTAGTTATTATAGTCATAGAGCTGGCTTTCTGAATATTTACCATTAAAAACTCAAGAGATCTACTAGGTCATTCATAAGAGCACCATCTATTTTATTTTAGACAATACCAGTATATTTTTAAGTTTGTAATTGCTATAATAAAAAAACTTAAAATATAACTGTTTGTTGACTAATTCTAAGCATAGTCTTTTCAACATTTCTGATTATCTAAGTATTGACAGTAATAAGAGGCCTATTTAATTACTTGTTATATCTGATCTCGGTATGCAATACTGTTAATTAGACCATATATTGTTATATTACCTCTTTTAAATCTTGGCCTACAATTTCTTCTATCTATCGCCTTCGGTACCGCAGAATGGTATTTTAGTAAATTGTGTAAAGTGTTAGACACAGAAGCATGAAATTCTTTTGAATTTATGAGCTAAACTGTCATTGTTAAGTATTCTGCTCAACATTCAAAAATGCTCCCTGTTGACTCTAGAGTACTTAACATGTGCATTCGAATGCACGACCATAATAAATTTATCAGGCGGCGCTTTCCATCCATAGATAATTTGTTTATGTTTTAGATCTTTAAAGTCATGACCGACTAAGTTTCAGTAACGCAGAAACGATTCCATCTCTAATACACCTGATCCAGGCATTATAGTGATTGAGAACAGGATAGGAATTTTGCAATTATAATATAGTTTTGCTATGTTGTTCGACTACCTGTTAATTACAATGGGATTCGTTTTGCTTCAAGCTTGCAAACTTCATTTAAATAATCATTACCTCATCCCGCGCAGCGTTTAATTGTTTAATTGTATTACCTAATTAAATATGTAGCGAAAGTTGCAAAAAAATAATGTTCGTGAGTGCATATAACTTGTGCAGGCAACATTTCCTTTCAAGTACAAGATATGCGAGACTACTAGAGATGAGAACCGCATATCTTATTTTGCACTCCATCTATATGTATTGCGGTTGATCCTCGCTAGTCAGTTTGTCGTCCCTTTCTGATGGCGATCGTAGTAGGTCGTAACGCGTCAAGTCTTGAGACTGGCTGTTGTTTTGCTATGTTGTTCGACTACTGTCTATATGCGTTTAGATTGGTTTTTGCTTCACCCTCGCCCAATTGCTTTATAGAAATGTTAGCACCATCAGCGCAAACATTGATTATTTTGTAACACGCGGTTCCGTGTTACAACCCAACGATGTTCAATTTTGACAAACATAGTACTCTTTAATGTCAAATAATCTAACACATTTTACACAATATTTCACTTCAATTTAATTTTAGAAACAATCTCTGTTAGTTTCAAGCAGTTTTAATTGAGATTTATTGAACTGCAATTTTAATTGTAATTAAAATTGTTCTGTTTAATATATATACACACCCGCGCGCAAAAGACAGGGAGCATGCGGTGGATTATAGGACATCAGATGTTCCGCAATCACTTTCACAAATTCTATACTTCAATGGATTATTATAATTAAATAATTTAAAAACCTAGCAAACAGTGGATTAATTATTCGTGATGTTTTTTCAAGAATGTTTTTTCACGATTTTTATTCAACCATCATCAGTGACAGTATTTACCAGTGACTTTATTTATATAATCATATATTTTCAATCATTTACATGAATTCGTCACGATTCAGACGTTTGCGAATTGATTATTACTTGTGTTGACAATATATCGTTTTGCAAGTATGTATTAGGTGTTGCAAACCTAGTAACAAATTAGTTCATTTGTGAGCAGAAGGATAAACCAAAGGCAGCATGAACGGAAAGTATAATCTCATGCACGTTCGTTTCGTGCTTACTGGCGACTCATCAGAAGGAGCCGGTATTACGCCCTTTAACCACTATATATTTTTTGATCTGAGTTTCTGAATTGCATAAGCGGGACACTGCGTGGTTCCATCTCCGATTCTTTGTGAATAAAACTTTGTAATCCTCTCGTTTTAATTATCAGCGAAAAGAAACACAAATTTGCTTTGGGTCTCAATCATTCCAGTTCAGTAAATTTGTGGATATCAGCGTATCCGGGTAAGCTTACTTAATTAATATAATATATAAATTACAAGTAATTTAATAATATCATGTCTGGTTTGTTAAATACTGAGGATACAGAGCGGTTGGCTAGCGGACTTAAGGATTGTAGCTTAAGAGATAGTTCAGAGGAACTTAAGTGTTCCAAGATAGATGATCATTCCGTATATATGGATTTTCCGGGCCTGGCATCCAAGAGACCCCTTTATGGTAGTGACGGTCAGTTTTGTTTAAATGTGAACTGATAGTTACTTGTGTATAAGACATTATATTTTGTTGACAATATATCGTTTTAATGCTGTCTAGAGCACGGTCAATTTGGACTAACTGTGGATTTTATTTGTCTTTGCAACATTGTGTACAATAGACGTATGATGATTCGACTTAGCCTTCTCACATCACCCATCGGAAAAAGGTCGACGACTAATCATAAGCACGGATCTCAACAGCAGCTACCAGGTATATATAGGAATGATACAGCATCACGAACTAGATAGCTACCCGGCAAAACCTCTTACATTAGCGGCAAACGCCTACAGTTTAGTTGTATAATTAAGTCTGTCAAAGTGTCCTCCGACCAAATTATATCTTTGTTAATTAGATATAAATTGCAAATCATTAGTGCAAAGTTCATCATAAGCCATATTTGCTAATAGTTGGCCGTTGAACACAATTAAATGCAGTGTATAAATTCAATTCAAATTAAAATAGTTACTCTCATTGCATTCATTATAATGAATGCAATTTGCACGGAACATAAATCTACATTACATGAGAACTCCACTGCCACGTTTATGCGATTATTTACCTTTATGAAACATCGAGTTACCAGACATTTCATATTCAAGAACATTTATTTCAGTGTGTATGAATCTTTCAAACGAACATGTTCATTGATAGGTTATTTTATAGGAAGGTTTTGTAGTTAATGAAAGAGGTTTTGCGGGGCAGCTGTCCATTTATTGATGCTATATCATTTCTAAATATGCTTGGTAGCTGATACTGAGATCCGTGCTTATAATTAGTCCCTGACCTTTTTCCGAAGGGTGATGTGAGAAGGCTAAGTCGAATCATCATACATTTATTGAATATAATGTTGCAAAGTGAATCAAAATAGACCATTTATCCAAGTAGACTGTGCTCTAGACGGCAACAAAATAATATATTGTCAACACAATTAAATGTTTTATATAAAAGTAGTCACAATAAACATAATAAATAAATCCAGAATGTTTCGGCAGAATTGACATTTTTCTGAATGAGAAATTATTCAAAATATATAAATCCAGAAAGTCTTGGCTGATTCATTAATCCTTTTTATGTTAATGATTGAAGGAAAAAAGAAGATATAAATCCAGACTCTCTGAGGAGTACAGATTAGAAACACTGATAATTGATGATGAGCACACAAAATATAAATCCTGGGTTTGACAGCTAAAAAACAGTAATCCACTGCGTGCTACCGGCGTATTGCGCGCGGGTGTGTTTTATTATTAAAAAAACTGTAACGACACAAATTAATTGCCGACATATTGCGTAAATTAAATTCAATTTTATTTACGTTGCTCCAATGAGATAAAAGCGAAACTTCCCGTTAACCAATAGTGTGCAAGTAGACTATGGCATGACTATTTAAGAACGGCAAATTTACCATGCAGTTCAGTTGTCGCATTTGCCTTCTGCTTTGCGTTACGTGTGCGTGCTGTCGGCTGTCATTACATACGCTGGTTATTGGATTGTCTTCACCAACAATTGGCAACATCGTGTTGTTGTACAACCAGCAAGACGAGCCAATTGTTGCAGAACTTCAACGAAGTTTCCACAACACGCAACAATAGAAGGAACCACAGCCAGAGTCAACACAACGCTCTAGGACATCTTCACTCTGAAGGATCTTTCTCGGCATTTGCCGAAGAATGCACGACCGGCCCTGTTAAGGGCCCCTATCAGAAAAATAAATCTATATCCATAGCACTTTAACCGAGTTTGTAACGTCGTACGGCATTAACTTGAAGCTGGGAAATTTACAAAATTGGCGACTGCGCCAGGATATTGAGTATTGTACTGTTTTTTTTGGTATAAATAAAATTGACTTTATTTTTCATTTATTTGGGATAAAAAGAGATTAACAGTTGTGTTTACGTCTTCTTTACTCTGGTAGTGGTCTTCTAGGAATTTTGTTGGGAATACATGTGCTGTCTAAAGTCGTGGTTTTCTGGGAATTTTTGTTGAATATATGTGTGGATTTCTGGTGAGTTTTTTGGGTATATACTCTGATCAACTTTCCTACGTACAAAACTGCACCTAACGTACTCGACAGGCTCAATTGCGGAAAATTTCAATTTTTGGAAGCAGTTACTGTGAAGTGTTTTTTGAAGGAACTACTTCATCTGTTTTCTGCGCTCATCCAACTGCAGGAGACCTTCAACTGTGGAAGCTGTTTGTGAGTAAGCATTTCGTTAAAGTATATTTATACATTTTGATATTGCTTATAAATTTATGCTTTTAAGATCCCGTAAGATTGTTAGAATGTCAGGTCCAATTTTAGATATTGATGTGCTTGTTTGGGATGGAGATAGTGAGTTATTTTTTATGCGCGTAGACTCCGCTTTCTCCCCGTTTTCTGATTATGACAGTCATCAAAAACTGTCAAAGGTTTTTGCTAAACTACCTTCTGAATTGCAGCGACGGATTTATCCTAAGCTTGAGGCCATTAGGAAGCTACCTAATCCCATTTTGGGCCTACAAAACGAAGTAGAATCCATGCTTGGGCCCACAGAGACTGAGCAGATAATAAATAAATATGCGCAGTTAGACATGCCGAACCTTGGCCCCATCGAAATACTGAGGGAATTACAGAAACGTTGGTATAAAACCAACATTTCTGACCATGAGGCTAAGGTTGTTTTTATTAACAATCTTCCACAAGCTTTAAAAATTTTTGCCAGACAAAAACCCAACAGTCTCTCTATAGATGACTTATCTGAGAGATGTGAGTTAGAATATAGGATTTTGGAAACCAAAGTGAATCCGTCATCATTTTGTTCACCCCCGCAAGATGATATGCTCTCCTCTTTAGAGAGGACAGTGGCGAACATGGCTTAAGTTCTAGAAGGATTGGCCATAACGAAATCCGAGCTAAATCAAGAGAATGCTCGACCCAAATTCGTTCCTAAGCCCAATTATAATGATAGGCGGCGATCGAGGTCCCCGCAATGGTTTAGCAGATATGCCACAAAGAACTGGTGTTATAACCACCAGAAGTTTTTTTATTCATGCCAAGTCTGTCTTTATCATTCCGAAGAATATCCGAATGGGTGCCCATTTTCACATCTGACGGAATGTACAACAGACCACAGGCGCAAGCGTGCATCAGAATCGGGAAACGTCTGACGCAGGAAGTAGAAGACCGTACTTTCTGCCCATCATCGGCATCAACGGCGCCACAGGAAAGAAACCAACTGAAATCCGACATCCCTATCGACTCTTTTCGTCCACGCCAAATTTTTCACATAGAGAGCCAAACGGACAACGCCGGTCGCAATCACCAGCCTACTTGTTTGCATGACCCGGCCAAACAGCCTAACGAGCTTCTGCACCTTCTTGATTTCAAAACTGGCGAAGAGTTCATCGTAGACACAGGTGCAGCAGTCTCAGTTCTCAATGGTGATTCAATGGACAAGATGTCACTAGGCGTTCTTCTCGCAACAGCTACAGGCGAGCCCATACCAACTTATGGCTGCCGGTACCGCACACTCAACATAGGTCTACGACGCGAATTTTCTCACAATTTCATCATTGCCAAGGTCTCACATAATAAAATAGGCCTTGATTTCCTTCTGAAATTTCGGCTCATTGTTGATCTTGCCAATCAAAAGATCATTGACCCCTCCACCGACTTGAGCAAAGTTTCTGGACACTTGCCTCCGAGCGTTTGGAGTTACAGGCCATTCAGCCAACCCCAGTGCATCATCCACCAGAGATATCAGCAGCTCTTCAAAAATACAAGTCGCTTTTTGATCTTAACAAGTCAGAGCTACGAGTTTCCAACACGATTTACCATATCGTCACAGAAGGACAACCTATTGCACTCAAGAAGCGTCCACTGGCCCCTGCTAAGCTGAAAGCTGCCCAAGAGGAATTCCCTATGCTTTTGGAAGAGGGAATCATCAGACCATCGAAAAGTTCATGGGCGTCACCACTGCACTTAGTCTCAAAATCAAACGGATCGTACAGAGCCTGTGGAGACTACCGTAAGCTAAATTCAGTGACAAAATCTGATACATATCCTATTCCAAATATCAACACTTTACTTGAAAAACTCAATGGCAGCAATTTCTTCTCAGTGATTGACCTCAGCCAAGCGTACCATCACATACCGGTAGCACCAGAGGATATCGAGAAAACTGCAGTCATCACTCCATTTGGCCTTTTGAATATCTTTACATGCCTTTTGGACTCAAGTGTGCTACTCAGACATTTCAAAGATTCATAGACAACATACTTCGCAACGACTCTGCTTATTGTATGTCATATCTAGATGACATTATGGTATTCAGTCCAGATCTAGAATCTCATGCGAAACATCTACGAAATGTCCTTTCACGCTTATCCAACTACGGACTCAAGATCAACTGTGACAAGACGCAGATTGCAACTTCATCCGTCGACTTCTTAGGGCATCGTATCACGGCCCAAGGTATTCAACCGTTGCCGTCAAAGACGAATTCAATCAAGAATATCAAGTCACCAAGGACTTTGAGCGATTTGCAGAAAATCCTGGGAGTACTAAACTATTATCGCAAGTTCCTTCCAGGCCTTTCAAAACAACTTTATCCTTTGTGCAGGCACCTGCGGAACCGAAAAGGACTTAGCAAATATTCCATCATTGCTTGGTCATCCGAAGACGAGGAATTACTTCGACTTGCCATCAACTCGTTAGCAAATGCCACAATGCTAACGCATCCAGATTTCGAAAAGCCATTTTTACTCACGACAGATGCTTCTGAATTCGCTATTGGAGCCACTTTGGAACAAGAGATCGACGGAGTTCAGAAGCCTATCAATTTCTACTCGCGTACTCTCCAACCAGTAGAAACGAGGTACGACACTTTCGGCCGAGAACTTCTCGCCATCCACGACGCAGTGCGCCATTTTATCAGCACCATTGGCAGTAGCAGATTTGTTGTTTTCACAGATCATGCACCACTAGTTAGCGCACTTCGAAACGCAACTTCATCTATCGCTAAGTATCCTACCAGAGTGGAAAGACAGCTTTCTCGTCTAAGCGAATGGCAATTTGACGTCTTTCACGTCAAGGGAAAACAGAACTTCATTTCAGATGCCCTGTCCAGGCCAGACGTCTCTCTACAACCACCTTCGCCGTTACCATTCACTGTCAACTCCGTGGCACTCAGTGAACCTGCACTAACGCCAACTCTCCTGCGAACTAAACAACGCGGTGACATTCACATTCAAAGATCAATAGCCCGTCACCCAACCAAGTTCATATGCCGTCTGTGGGAAGGCTTACCAATTTACAAGACGAAGCCACACGCCTTCGACTTCATTTCGGTAACATGTCTGAACAGCAGCCGAGACATACACCTCATCCAGTCTTCGTTCACCCGCAGCTCCACAGCTGCAAGAGAGTACTCGTTTGCAACGACAATACTGTTGCACCACTACAGTCAAAGTATCGCAATCCTTACCTGATTTTGCTCAGACAACCAAAATACTTCATTATTATGCAAGGCGCTACACCGACATCCGTAAGCCTAGACAGGTTGAAACCGTTTATCGAACCGCCTGATTCTGAAAGCGTTCAACCTTCACACACGAAAAAAAAAAAAATAAAAAAATAAAAAAAAAAAAAAAAAAAAAAAAAAAAAAAAAAAAAAAAAAAAAAAAAAAAAAAAAAAAAAAAAAAAAAAAAAAAAACAGTTAAGTAAAGTAAGTAAGTAACTGGGTCGATGCACTACCTTTAGTTCTGCTTGCCATGCGTTCCCGTACTCGTGAACCCATTAAAACCTCTGCGTCACAACTCTTGTATGGCATGGATCTACGCCTGCCTAGTCAGCTCCCACGTCTACTACCGGCACAAGATGACCCACAAGACGAAGTTACCCGCCTTCGACTTCATTTCGGTAACATGTCTGAACAGCAGCCAAGACATACGCCTCGCCCAGTCTTCATTCACCCGCAGCTCCACAGCTGCAAGAGAGTACTCGTTCGCATCGACACTGCTGTTGCACCACTACAACCAAAGTATCGCGGTCCTTACCAGATTTAGCTCAGACGACCCAAATAATTCATTATTATGCAAGGCGCGACACCGACACCAGTAAGTATTGACAGGTTGAAACCGTTTATCGAACCGCCTGATTCTGAGAGCAGTCAACCTCTTACACACGTCTCAGGCTTTGTCTGCCCACAATCTCAATAACCTGCTTTGCATAACGCGTAATTGATATTTTTTAACATTAACTTTTTGTTATTCTACGTATCAAAATTTTTAACCTTACGTTATTTTTCGCATTTATCTCACGTGGCATAACCAGTTGTTCTTAGCTAACAATAGTGTAGCATTTTTGAACAGTTCCTTGGTATTATGCCATCTCTGAGGCAATGTTCGTGTACATATTTTTTATGCAGTTACCTTTTGATTTTAATGTATATATTTTTACATTATAATGTATTTCTCACACATGACATTACACTGCCTATTTTGGTATGACCAGCTACTTTGAGCTAACGCTTTCGTGTAGCAACACTAAGTAGTTATCAGCTTCATATCATGGTACAGGCCACTTTCAATGAATATCTCAAATTCATCAATTGCACAAAAACCACTCTACAAATGTTATGACCACAACGTCGAGCACACACTCTAGCTCCTTTGGTCGTATACAAACGAATTGACGACGATCCAGCCTGCCTAGGTTTTAACTTAAACCTGGCAACTTTAGAGGCGATTTACCTCGAAATCTTCACGCTGCGGCTCTCAAATCTTACACTGCTCTCTTTTGCCTCACGTGGTATTTGTGTAGCAATTCCTAGTGGTTACCTGACATCATATCTTTGTTGAAGCAACCAACAAGCATACTTAAGCCCAGCATTTATGGTACATTATTTTTTTGCTTAACTTGGTTCGAACTCTGTCATGCATTGCTTATCTAGCCTCGCAGAGAGGAATTTTTTCCTTTTTTTCAGAGAGGAAAGTGTTGTAACGACACAAATTAATTGCCAACATATTGCGTAAATTATATTATATTTTATTTACGTTGCACCAATGAGAAAAAAGTGAAACTTTCCGTTAACCAATAGTGTGCAAGTAGACTAAGGCATGGCTATTTAAGCAAGGCAAATTTACCATGCAGTTTAGTTGTCGCATTTGCCTTCTGCTTTGCGTTACGTGTGCGTGCTGTCGGCTGTCATTACATACGCTTGTAATTGGATTGTCTTCACCAACAATTGGCAACATCGTATTGCTGTACAACCAGCGAGACGAGCCAATTAATGCAGTATTTCAACGAAGTTTCCACATCGAGATTACAACGCAACAACAGAAGGAACCACAGCCAGAGTCAACCCAAGGCTCAGAACAATAACTCTATATCCATAGCACTTTAACCGAGTTTGTAACGTCGTACGGTATATACTTGAGGCTGGGGCGCTTACAAAACCCTATAAATTACAATTAAATGTGCAGTTCAAGAAATCTCAATTAAAACTGCTTGAAACTAACAGAGTTTGTTGCGAAAATCACATTTAAGAGAAATATTGTGTAAAACCAGAATAAGCATATGTAACATTAAAAAAAACTAATTTTTGTCAAAATCGAGCTTCGTTGGGTTGTAACGCGTAGCCGAGCGTTACAATTCAATGGGAAATTTATTTTTACTATTCATCAGATATATTCTGAGAATTCTAAATACGTATCAACATTTTTATCTGCCAAAATGGTCTTTTCTAGTGGGTCAATCGGTTTGGTGTTGTAAGAACCTCTTTAGTTCAAATAATGTTGCACCTTCCCACTTTGTTGACGAAACATTGTAAAGATTTCGCTGTAGACTCAATGTTTTTTGGTTGTTACTTAATGCTTATGTTATTTCATTGTCGGAAGGTTTCGTTTCCATCGATGACTATTTACCAGACTTCTTGTCTTCTATCCTAGCTTCATTTATCTTGTAACGTCCATTTTGTTCATAAATTCTTCAGTGAGCTTTTGATCTAGGAATGTTATATCTTTTTAATGAAATCTTTATAATATCTGTTCATTTCCTCGTTTTCTTAAGTGCATAAATCGATTTGTCTAGTGTTTTCTAATTAGCTTGATTACAACAGGTTATCTCCCAGACATACATTTTTCCAAATTCTATTACATTTTATTATTTGTGCTTTAGACATATACTCGATGATTAAGATTACTTTGATAAATTTTTCTTGGTGAGAATCTTCGCTCAGGTTGAACATTATCATTTGTTTCTGTTCTAGACGCCTAGGGGCAATTCTCCTTACAGAATAAAAAATATCCATTAATATAATTTTCATCAAATAAAACAAGGAATTCAATTAATATTTGAATATCTTCTTTTATTTTACCAGCATTCCCATTTAGGTCTGATACACATTTATTATTTAATCGCAAAAGATCACTCATATACAATTCAATTTCATTTAATCTCGAAATTTACTCTTTAAAGTCACCTCCCTGTTTTTTATTTTAAACTTCATAAAGTCATTTTCTGTATCCTTGTATCATATAGTTATTTTAAGTTTTGTGTTACATTTCTGAAGGACAGAAATAGCTTTTGTAAAAATCATTTAAAAACCGCAAACATTGAAATAAATTTTTAAATTGTTTAAGATCTACAGAATAACAGATCAAATTTTATTTCTAACAATTTCTGCATTAATTGATATTGGATACGTAATTAAATTGACGGACAAATTCTTAAAAAGAAAGCACGCCATTCATAAATTAAACACTTCTCACTTGTACTTATATAAGCACAATGCATTTCCCAAGCACCAACCTCCTTGTTATTTATAATCGCCGTTCCCTTCTACTTCACTTAGTGGACGTAGTTGTGCTTTACCCACTATGATTCATTTGTACAGCTTGCTATCATTCAAACTTCTCCTACTGGTAACGTACATCTACTAAAAACATCACTAATCCTCGAAGATGACAACAGTAGAAACACTGTAGAAGTATTTTTAGACACCAGCATTTGCTTCTGTGCAATGCACAAACACTGAAATATATTTTAAATTGTCTCTGGTTTTCTTAAAGTCCATTAAAAAATACATTTATTTGCAAACATTATCATATATTTCAGAACTCTAGCTGAAGTTTCAGAAAAATTAAATTCATAACATGAAAATAAGACATACAATTTAAATTAAGATTGTATTGTTCTATTCAGTTACTTGCATGAACTCTCAGAAGTGCTAGTGTTTTTAATAATCACAAGTTCTATGGTATCAGAACTTCTCTTATTTAAACAAAAAACTGAACAAAATATTACTTATTTGAATATTATATGGCCAATTTCAACAACTTTCTTATTTTTTCTATTGTATGTTCTATATGCGTAATAAATATATTCTAACTTTATTTCTAATATATATTCTTTACTATTAAAATTTATTTAGGTCACGTTTGAATGTCCTATGTAGGTGGTCTTTTATATTTCAACACTGAAATATTTCATATTCATAATATTCATAATATTTCTTTCTTGTATTTAAAAAATTGGTACTAATAGATAATGAATCCTCTTTTCTCGACTCTTTGCAGTGTTCCTTTCTAATATATTAATTTTGCTATTTCCCCAACTCCATTAAAATATGTATTTCATTTCTTTATTGAAATAAAACATTTTAGATAGCATTATATAATGCATTTACTAAAAGAGTAGAAACCATTATATGATTGTGGTATTTACGAATCATAAACTTACTTTCGATATAACCGTATACGTTAAAATTGCTGCTTAGTTAGACTTTAATTCTTTTGCGTTGTTGAGGCTCCAAGCCTATTAGCTAATGGGAACTCCATAGACGCCAAGTCATGTTCAATCTTAATATGCCTATAGGAGTCTGATAAGATGTTTTTCTCTTCCATATCTGTTAAGTTCATGTCCGCATTATCTTGAACTAAATTATCAGTGCCCTCAAATTTTGATTAGTCTCCATGTTGTTCACACTTAAATATATATTTGATTAATCTAGTAATAGGCAAAGGACTGTACTTCTTACACAACACTGCACTCGAGTATATAACCTGGAAAGAGATTAGACGCGAAAAACAATTATTAAACTACCTGTTCCTGAACAATCCCAATATGCACCAAAGAACCAATTGGTTTTGAAGGCTTTTATTGTGAAGATGAAGCTTGCTAGAGAAAATCACGTCATAACAGTCAGAATACAGAAAACACGAATTACGCACAATTCAAAAGTATATATTCTGCGAAGTATTTAAACAAAGAATTTTCTAGAAATTGAACGAACATTTTCTGTCCTAATATTCATTTCAATCAGCCACGGTGGTTTAAATTTATCAATACTTGTTACTTTAATTTTGTCGGAGGAAATATCTTCCTCTACAACATTGTTAAAGTACGTTGAATAAGGTACATAGATATTCAAATTGCATTTTTAAATTTGACGATATATAAAATGATAAGTAACGTTTACAAATAAATTGACAAGGAACATATTTGATTAGATACGCAATATCCTCTAAAGTTTATTGACCAAATTATCGTATGTTTGATCACTACGGTCAAGACATCAAAAAGTAATTTAAAAAAAAATTTGGCAACAAAAGCCAATTGACCCAAAAATTGAAATGAAAAGTTACAATTCAAAAGTAGGATATGTAAGGTTGAATGAAGTTGTGATTAGCTAGATATTTAACGATAAGGATGAATAGCGTTGGGAAAGAGAAGCGCTTTCATCTACCTCGTGGTAGGTTGTTCTGAGAAGAAAAAGATTCCATTTGACTAGGTAAGGATCGACTATAGTGAGGCTCTTGAAGACACAGTGTATCAATCCAGGATTTGCTGTTGTTGAATGAGCGAATTTGAGACTGAGCTAGAAGCCGAGGAAAGACCAGCTTCAGACATCGACCATCGCAATATGTATTTAATTTATCCTTATACCTGTCTAATTGCTTTTCATCAATTTTCTCGTAAATTATCAATCAGGCTAAATTTAAGTTTAGAAAACATCAATTTCTTAAATGGAATTGAATAGATAATTAAAATTATTGAACTTCATACATATAAAATCAATTTAAATTACATTTGCAAAGAATCTAGAATAGTTAATCGCATATTTTACTCTCCGTTTTGCAACTCCATATATTTTTAATCTTACTTCAATGCTAAACTGGTGCATACTAATTCGGTAAACCATTTAATTAACTTTTTGTCGGCCAAAATTAATTCACTTGTTTCAACCACTTTTTATAGACCACTGTATGCGTGGATAGTTTTTGCTCATTCATATTTGTTTTACGGCTGGGCTATAACTTTGGTGTAGATGATTTCAATAAACTTAACTCTGATGATAAATTTTAATAAAATTCAAGTATGAAAATCTGTCACAAGAAGTAACTTAAATATATTGACTTTTCTTGATGCTGTTAGTAATGATGTTTTCTTGGATCACGCTGAAACAAGAAATCAAGGATCTAAGTACAAATGTTCAGTGTACTGCTTTTTCTGAAAGATATTTAAAAAGGACTTCTGTGGTATGAAATGTTGGGCGCTAATATAGAGAGATATACAATCGAATGATATACAACTACAAATGTATATTGTTTGGATTTGGCCAATTTTAGAATACACTATTGCTACGTGGAATTCATTGAAAGACTTTTGTCGACTAGGATGGAAAACGTACAAAGAAAGGTTGTGAAACATGTTAGTCCGGACTTTGCACCATATTTACTAGCAAACTACAGTTTTTATCACAGCAAAATGTTTCGTTTTAGAGAATGTGTTACTGTATAAAATTCTTTCACCTGAAAGAGTGGATGGGATTACATAAGCTTTCGATAAAGAAGATACACAGAGCAGGAACTAGGTTTTGACAATCGGAAATCACTCTTCCTATGGTTAAGTAGCTAGCTGGAAAATCTTTTGCTATTTGAAAATATATAATGTTTACACTAAAGTGCCAAACAGGCCTAGAGAAGAGCTTCCATCTAAAATGTCCTTAAGTTTATATTTACTAAAATTGTGAAATTTTTTCAATCCTAATGACCTTTTGAATTTTGATTATGGCAATACATCTGCGTTGTTGAACGAGGGAGCAGGATAAATGTGGTTTGTAATATATCCTCATAGAGGAATTGCTGTATTAACTGTTTTACTGTGTTCAAAAACACAACATTATATCGGTAAACCAATATTTTTTAAATGCATGTATATATTAGGTCAATAAATCAATTCTTAAGGTTATGCTATTCATGAATATATGAATTAACTTACTATTTTATTCATTTTTTGCGAATCATCATCATACACAAAAATACAAAAGTCGTTATTACCTAATGTTTCACTGCTGTATAAACATAAGAAAAATGACAAAAACAAGAAAATTTAAAAAGTATTAATAATGATACAAATAATAATTTAGGCATACAAATTATTAGAGAGCTATATGAGGGGGAGGATCTAGTTATTATGAATAAATTTACTTAGATAAAACACAGATATGAGGCAAACTAAACCTTTGCACAACACCAAGTCAGTTTTAATTCAATACAATAACCGAAATACAGCTTCCTTGCGATTTCCAAGGTATCACGTCGTAGACACAACCAAACATCGCTGCTGAATATGCCCAACTGAGAAAAGAAAGCTACGAGGATAATTCTACTAGAAATGTGCAACAAGATAGTCACTGAACTTGATTTGATGACATCTTGCCCAAGGATTTCAACCAATAACTATGATGCGCACGTGGATCCCATCCTAGCAGACAAGTGGGTCCTATACTACACAATTCGGATGTAATTGACTTTAATTATCACCACCATATGAAAATCTTTTCACCTTGTTTCATACGCTTATCTGGCGCTGGATGAGAGAATAGTGCCCTACTAGGAAATCGAGTTGGGGGCATGTGCAAAATGTGACCGAGCCAATGCAGCTGATGAAGCCTTATTTGTTTTTCGATCGAGGAGCACTTGTTACTAGAGCCAAAAATACGTCTACGGATGTCTCACTAGTTTATAGTAAAACTTTATTTGCAGATGCATTGTAAACACGACATTTACTGCAGAGTGAAATATTCGCATTTCTCTATAAATGGAGAAAGTTGATGGAAGCTACTCTAGTTTTCGCGATTCTCATACTCACCTCGTCAGATATTTTTTGCATGAGTTATCAATAGAGCGCCCAAGGTACGTAAACCTGTTAACGACGTCTAGATCTCCACCCTGCAGTCACAGAGTTGGAGTGAGTGGTTGGTGATCCCGTAAAAGTATCTTACATCTTGAGGGTGCGAATTTAATACCGAATGACGGAACGAAGTCTACTAATCGATTCACATTTGCCTGAGCAGAATTTAGATTTTCGATTAATAGTACGATATCGTCTGCATAGTCAAGATAAATTAGTTTACCGCCCTAGAAAACTTTAACACTTGCATCCTGAATTTGTGGAAGAGTGTTGTACATAATAGCATCGATTGCAAAATTAAACAAAAATGGGGAAAGTGGACAGCCTTGACAACGTTGGATTATAATCCAATTAATTAATATTGTTTGCTGGAAACACTATTAAAATTTATCTTCTCAGTTGAATTTCGTGAAAAACGAAAAACTATTTATATTTAGTTATAATTGTAACACTTAGTGCAAATATTTCGTTTTGGCATTTATACCTACATTGGTAGGTTATTCATGTGTTAAGTTAGAGATTTGTAGAAATAGATTCTCAATAGAAGCTATAGTGCGAGATTTCCATAGCTGTTCTACAAGGTAATTATATATGGTTTCTTTAAACTGGGTATTTTATGTATGTTGTATGTTTATTATCAGTAGAGATTATCTTAGATGGAAAAAAGTTATTTAATAAATTATAAATATATATATATATATATATATATATATATATATATATATATATAGACGTAAATGAGAATATTTAATTTTGGACTGAAAACGGACATTTCTATTTAACATGTGTCTAAGAATGAGGTTATTACGGTGATAGTTAAGATCATCCAATTCCTGCTAGAATAAAGGTAAAACTAAAATTGAAGTGGATGTCGCCAAACTAGTGTTAGATCATAGAGTGGATAAATAAAAGCCGAATTATGGATTGAAAAGATTAAGACTAAATTCGTTGTCCAACAATGTAATATGCCTTAAAGCAGACATAGGTAGAGCTACAGTGTTAAAGGTTCAGACGGACTATAATGATAAAATGTATGTACAACTAAATAATGAAGAAATTTATAATAATTAAATAACCCAATAGATTAATTACAAGATGAGGATAAAACCATAATCAATCAAGTGATTTGACTTAGGGAATTCGATTCAGTACTCAGAAACTTATTAATATATAGGAATACAATCGCGAGAGTACATGATCTAGTGAAGTTTCATAAACAAGGTAATCCACTTAGGTTAATTTTGAATGTACAGAATTCTCCAACTTATGAAATGTCAAAATTTCTATGTCATAGAATAAGACAATACTCCTATTTTCACATCACTTTACCGACATTATTAGTAAATATAAATTATTGAACAATGATAGATTGGCAATCCGGGATGTCGTATCGACGTATACCAACATTACAGTGCAAGTCGCATTAAAGTGTGTCTCACGTTGCTTAACGGAATATCCTTAAATATTAGAAAATAATAAATTGATCAACTAGGAGTGGTGAAAATTACGTTAGGGAAAGAAAGATAAGAAACTGTATTGACTGCAAACGCATTGCGTTATGAGACACAAATAGATTAACCAGGTTGATTTGGCGCTCAACTGAAATAAAATAGGATATGAACTTAATGGGTGTGACATCTGTAGAAAAATCATTAGGCACCTTATTCAATGAGCCTTATCGTATGACAGGAAACGTGGATTTGAGGAATCAGAGCTAACAACAAATCTGACTAAGAGACCGCGACTATGACTCGGAGCTAGTAAACAGAAATATCGAGATAGATATATCTACATAGTTATATAAGATGTAGGTCTGAAAATGTATATTATACTGATATACTGTTCGTTGTAAATCGTGTGCACTGGAGGGGATCGTATGGTTTCTTATATGTTTGTTTAGATATGAATATTACATATGGTGTGTACACGTATTTATATATATATATATATATATATATATATATATATAAATAGGACGAAAAAACATTAATAATCAATTGATCAACAGAATCCATCAACATTTAACGCAGAACTTGATTGAAAAATGCTTCGTACCGTCAGGAAAATCTGCTACTTCCGATCGTATCACAAAACCCAACAACAATTTACTAGCATTCAGGTACGACCAAACACCCCATCGATCAGACTCAACAAACATTCAATCGGATTGGCAACAAACTGAAGGGGAAAAACAGCTGCACATAGGGAGACTATATGAACATTCAACATTGCAATCCGCACCTGCACTGTTACCAAGCAGAGAAAACAAAATTGTGGAACAAGGGGAAACGAAAGTCTACACACGGGAAAATAACATTCGTACACGCAACAGCCTACAATGCAAACAGTTGGTTAACTCTCAAGCCATCAATACAAGAATAACCAGGTCTCAGACATCACTATGCAATACATCGAAAAAGACCTCTAAATGCACAGGCACACACACACACACACAGACACTTACCCTTACACACTTACTAATCAGCCCAAATAATATAGCAAGTAAACAAGTCAGATTTGTTGCCGCTTATCCTCTAAAGAACCAACAGTAAAGTATAAAAGTAAGTACGTAATCAACTAAAATTAGATATATATATATATATATATATATATACATATATATTTAAATATGTATATATATTAATATATATATATATATATATATATTAAAAATTAAATTTAGATATTTGTTTGTGTGTTTAAGTAAACCGGGAATTAAGTATTACTGCGGTAAATAAGAAAATAATGTTTGTTTGGTACTTCTACGCGCATTGAAGAGTAATTAGATAAGCATTACATCTTGTATAGCGTGTATGATAATCCTTACGATTTTCTTAAAGTAATTTTATATAGATAAACAAGGATTAGTGCACACACATCTATTTGTGTTTAAGTGTGTGTGTGTGTGTGCGTGTGCGTGCTGAATGTGTTTGTTGGCATTTTTGCGCATGAATGTAAGGCTATGCGAACAGTTATTTGATCCGGGTATTTTGGCAGACAAATTCTTTAGTAGGTAAAATTACTAAAAATTAATCTTTCTTGAATGAGGGTACCATGTTTGCCACAAGTTTTCATTTCTGTATGTATTGTGTTGTTGTCTTGACGATGGAGCGAGAAAATACAGAAAACTTGGTACTGCAGCATTTTTGATGGACAAGAAACGTGTGGAAAGTTCAAGAAAGACGAGACCCATCAATTAATGAAACAACTACGCAATTTTAAATTCAGTCATGTGTAATCGTATGTAGTGCGTACTTTTCCGTTTATATGCATCTTGGCTTATGCTTCAATAGAAAGGCCAAATTCATTTATCAGTGACCTGTTTACATTCGTGAGTATTGGTACAACAAATCATTTGAAACGAGCACGGAAAATAATTTTACCTCAGCTTATAATATTTAAAAAATTACTTTACAAGGAAATAATGCAAGACCATTGGATGTCAAACAGAACTGATGGAATATTGTTTGTCCATAGTAGATGCGCATTAAGTAATCTTATCACGTTTGCGTTGATCGGTGACTAGAACTATTCAGCTGTCTTGGTTATCTAATTCTCTGTTACGCTATGCGTTTAAAAAAAGTTAATTTCTTTAATTAGTGATATAATTTAACTTTTACTTCTAGGCCAAGTTGTTCCGCTTTAGCAGTATGGTGAATCTGTTTTTTTCTTGTCTTTTTCTATTTATTTTAGCTTTAAAAGATGCCAGACCACCTGCGTATTAGTTCAATTGATATCGCGGTTATTGCCGCATACTTTGTCGCTGTGATTATTGCTGGTCTTTTGGTAATTTTTTATTTGTTTTATGAATATTTTTATCTCTGTCACATTTTAAATTTTTCGTTTTTTTATGCCAATGCTCTTTTACATGAATTAGTTCCTGAATAATTAAACGAAAATTGGTTCCGCGGACGGTGTTGACAGTTACTTAAATCAAGGTTGCGATCTTGATATAAACACCTGACCCAATACTTGTATACATTTGTCAGTATAAACCAAGCATTGTATAGTGTAGAAAAGGCAATTAATTCAGTAAACTGGTTTCGTCCTTATTAGGAACGCATCACATACTGTCCAAAATTTGCTGCGGACAGGGCTCGAACCTGGGCACGTCTGCTTCTGAATCTGGTGTTCTAACCACTGAGCCACCCTACAATTTTCTAAAGCGCATTAGTTAGTGTATAACTGAAAATTGTGTGTCATGTACATCAGGGTTGCTCAGTGGTTAGAGCACCAGATTTCGAAGCAGACGTGCCCAGGTTCGAGCACTGTTCGCTCCGATTTATATTAACCAATGAACTTTTTCCGCCAAATTTTTTCCAATATATACACACAAAAAGTCTGGATTTACACACTACAAGACATACCTTATTTTTCTAAACACAACAAGACTATGATAAAAGGTTCCTTTGGTATTTTATGAAGTTTATGTACTTGAACCATCTGTAATAGAATTATTAAGTAAAATATTTCCCTGGTTTTTGTTTTAAAATACATTAACTGTGCATGTGATAATACAAGCTAAGTTTGCGAACTTGAGACAAAAATAAATTTCATTATTATGTTCAATGGAATATACCAACGTGTATTTTTATAATAATAATGGAAGGTCTTAATGCGTCAGTACATGGAACTGACGGTTGTTTTGTTAAAAATATTTGTTCTAGTTTCGCAATTGCTTGGTGGTACAGTAAAACAATAATAGTAATATGTACATGCTCGATTATTAAAATTTTGGGTCTTTTATCATTAGGTAAATTTTCCATTTTACCTTTTAAAAAACAGTTATATTAATTATTTAATCCAACTTTGCGTACTTGAAGTGAACACCTATCCCATTGTATTAATTCAGTCGTTGAACGACATGCAAAACTATCGTCGGTTCCAGGTACTGAAGAGTTTCGAACTTCCATGATCATATGAGTACGGTGGGAAACTGACTATCGGGGATCAAGCCACAATGTTTATATATATATATATATATATATATATATATATATATATACATAAAACACAATATTTGATATGTGGCTAACCTCTTGTAATCTCACGCATACATTGTTGTTGATTGGAAATGTCTGCTGCACAGTTTCCATGAAAATCCGTATCTTATATTCATTAATATTAAGAAGTCTTATTTTATATATATATATATACACATATATATATATATATATATCGACGCTGGTCAGTTTTCCGTCGTATTTTGATCATGTTAATGGAAGGTCGAAACGCAGCAGCACGTTTGATTGACGGTAGTTTTGCTGCGTTATTCGACAAGTTAAATAGAACTGATTGGTGTTTACTTCAAGCTCGCAAACTTGATTTAAAGAATTGTTACCACCACCCGCGCAATCAATTATTGTTTAAACAGGTATTTTGCCAATTATTATTCATTTTATAAATTATTACTGATTTAATCACTATTGACCAGATTAGACAAGTGCGTATTTTGATACCCATTTGTTTTCATTCACTCTAAATTGAACATTTCAATTCTCGCATCTAAATAGTTTTATTTTATTTGAGTTTTCCGATTTCAAATAACCTACCTTAGCTTAAATTTATTAGCTGTACAATTAAACGAAACATTGTTAGTTTTTATTTACTTTTGTTTATGTAATTCAACGTTTCCATTAGAGTTAAACTTCTGGCTGTAATCAAAACATAATTTTGATAATTATACATGTAACTTTAGACGTGCTAAATTTCATCTCCCGACATACTGTTAAACTCGTAGCTTAAACAGCATAAGTCCGTATTTTAATTGAAACAACTTAATAATTACAAAGTTAAAATTTTACAACCTATTATTTATTTTATCCGCTAATAGTAAAATAAAATATTTTTACCTTCAAAGGCAATGCATCGATCGAGTAAGAACACTGTGACTGGATACTTCTTAGCTGGCCGTTTCATGACATGGTTTCCAGTAAGCAGCTACATTATTATTCAGAGTTTTAATTTATCTTTGTTTTATGTTTCTTAAATCTCATTTCTTGAAGGGATAATTATTTTCACTGACGTTTTGTACTGTTTTCTTTTTTTCTTCGACTCGCAAATGACTATAAGAATATAAGTCACAAAATGAATGTACTTCGTATCTGCTAACATCATTATGCTTGAAACTGTAGTACTTTAGAAATATTTGAATTTTGGGGTGTGGGCAGCACTACTTAAATTTGACATCAGTAAGACTTCTTTTGGTGTAGATGTAAAGTAGACATTGTAATCTCGTTTAAAGAACTACGCCATTTACGTTTTAAAACTTATTTGCTAAATAGTTCGTCATTCGTATTAGCTCAGAGAGATATTATGCAATCAAATAAAATATTTTATTTATTTCCATAAGCCACTGAGATGCGTGTAAGATATGCCTCCGAAACATGTCATGTAAGTTTGCGAAATTGGAAGACGTATTACAAATTAAAACAGGCAATTGCATTCCATTGTAGCAAAGGGAGGATGACGTGCGTAAGTAACTAGTAAACTAAGTTAATATAACTGTCTGAAACGTATAAAGATGCCAAAATTTACATGTGAAGAGCAATTATTTTATTCCAATGTGGGTATACAAGTAAGAAAAACAAAATATTGGCCTATATTCTGCACTACCTCCGTTGCCGCCAACCGGTTAATGATGGTATTTATTAGTTCTCTTTGAACTTCCTTCGTCTCTATATGTATACTGATATGTTTGTTTATTTGTACACACATTTATATTAACACCGTTCGTATACTAACATGTTTTGTTTTGTCTTTTAGCATGTATATCTGCATTATATGATGAATAAAGCCTAATATTTTAGGCAACTCTTTCTTCTGATTTGTCTAATCATTCTGCCCGATTGCTGTGCTTGTTACTTTGATTCAGAACAATTTATTCATCATATAACCTAATCATGGAACGCCTTATTCGACCTGAAAGATTGGATGTTGAACCTAGTGCACCAGATGCAGCAAAACAATGGAATCATTGGTATCGTACATTCTGTGGCCTCCTGAAAGCGGTCGAATCCATGAATCCGGATAAATTGGACACTCTTATTTCCTACGTCTCTCCTAACGTATATGAACACATCGTTGATTGTGATACTTATGATCATGCTATCAAAACTCTAATGAATCTCTATGTCAGACCGAAAAATGAAGTCTTTGTTCGTCATATACTCGCGACTACTAAACAAGAAAATGGACAAACATTGGATCAATTTGTTCAGATTCTGAAATCGTTAGCTAGGGAATGCAATTTCAAACCAACTACGGCCGAGGAAAATCGAGACGATGCTCTGCGCGATGCCTTCATTAATGGAATCCAGTCCAATTCAATCAGACAACGTCTCTTAGAACACAACTCACTTAATTTTCAAGCGGCTTTTGATCAAGCACGTGGTCTCGAAATGGCGGAAAAGCAATCATTATCATATCAAAACTGTTTGAATTCTGCACACACTGCAACAGTTCAGCCACTCTGTTCTTCATCAACCTCCGATAAATCTACAGATAATCTTGTTGCTGCTGTTAAACAAAAATGTGACTTTTGTGGGTACGATTATCATTTAAGATGGAAATGTCCGGCCAGAAACGCCTTCTGTAAAAGTTGTGGAAACAAAGGACATTTTCAAAAGGTATGTCGCTCTAAGAATCACCGCCCAGTGGTTTCGACGCTTCATCCTACCATATCTGCAACTGTATTAGCAGCTGCTCCAGATTGTCTCACCAAATGTGTAATAAATCTAGAAGTCAATAACATAAATTGTCATGCTCTCATTGATACAGGCAGTTCCTGTAGTTATGTTTCAGAAGCCTTCGTTTTGAAAAATAATTGGAAAATTCACCCCTCTCAAGAAACAATAACCATGGCGTCTAGCTCATTTTCGAGTCATACCAAAGGTCATTGTTTTGTGTCGATTCAATACAAATCATGTGTTTATCAAAATATCAAGCTATCTATACTTTCTGATCTTTGTACTGACGTACTCCTCGGTCATGACTTCCTTGGATTGCATAAAAGTGTAAATATCTCTTTTGGTGGTCATAAATCGTCATTCACCGTCTGTTTACTGAAACCTGCATCTGTTACGTCCCCGCCTCTTTTCCACCATTTAACTGCTAACTGGAGGCCTATTGCTACGAAATCAAGAAGGTACAATCGAATGGATGAAATATTTATCCGGGATGAAATAAACAGATTAGTTTCTGATGGCATTATCGAACCTTCAACATCCCCGTGGAGAGCACAAGTTCTCGTGGTATCGAATGAGAATCACAAGAAACGTATGGTTGTGGACTACAGCCAAACAGTCAACAAATTCACACTATTAGACGCCTATCCTTTGCCGAAAATAGACCAAATGGCTGAAACCATTTCAAAATATCATATATTCAGCACTTTGGATCTCAAAAGCGCTTACCACCAGATACCTATCCAAGAACATGAAAAGGTATTTACTGCTTTCGAAGCGTGTGGACGCTTGTTTCAATTCCGTCGCATTCCCTTCGGAGTGACGAATGGTGTCTCATGTTTCCAAAGAACTATGGATCATATAATCGCACAGGAACATCTCACAGATACATTTGTCTATGTGGACAATGTGACAGTTTGCGGGAGAGATACGCTTGAACACGAAACAAATCTCAACAAATTTCTTAATGCCGCTAAAAAATATGGATTGACTTTAAATGAATCAAAGAGCATTTTCGCAGCTAAAGAAATTACTCTTCTTGGTTTTCAAATATCGAATGGAAAAATTAAACCTGATCCTGACCGATTAAAGCCTTTACAAGATCTCCCACCACCATCGAATGTGCAATCGCAACAAAGAATTGTGGGATTTTTCGCTTATTATTCGCCGTGGATCTCCAACTTCTCCGATAAAATCCACTCACTCGTTCATAATCGAACTTTTCCTTTGCCCGTCTCTGTGAAACAAAATTTTGATGATCTTAAAAAAGAATTAGCCGTAGCAACTTTAGCTTCTATTCGTTGTGATATTCCGTTTGTCGTCGAAACTGATGCTTCGGACGTAGCTATTGCTGCCACTTTGAACCAAGATGGAAGACCTGTGGCGTTTTTCTCTCGGACGTTGACGCCATCTGAAAAACATCACTCAGCTGTTGAAAAAGAAGCCTATGCCGTGGTTGAAGCTATTCGAAAATGGAGGCATTTGCTTTTGGGTAATCATTTCAAACTTGTCACTGATCAAAGATCTGTTTCCTTTATTTTTGGCAATCAAAATCGGGGAAGGGTGAAGAACGATAAAATTTTGCGCTGGAAAATGGAATTATCACCTTACAGCTTCGATGTTGTCTATAGACCCGGAAAAGATAATAAAGCAGCAGATGCACTAAGTCGATCCTGTTGTGGTGCGCTTCTAAATGGACTGGATTTAAAACAAATACATGATCATCTTTGTCATCCTGGAATTTCTCGTATGCTGCACTTTGTGAAATCTCGTAATTTACCATATTCTATTGATGAAATTCGAAAAATGACCTTGAGTTGTGAAGTGTGCTCTGAAATCAAACCCAGATTTCCTTCGGCAATTCAAGGCCAATTAATCAAAGCTACCCAACCGTTTGAGCGGTTATCTATCGATTTTAAAGGACCTCTTCCTTCATCAACTCGTAATCGTTATCTACTGACAGTCATCGATGAATATTCTCGATTTCCCTTTGCATTTGCTTGTCCTGACCTTAGCAGTCACACCGTCATACTTCACCTGTGTCAAATATTCGCAATGTTTGGGATGCCTTCGTACATTCACTCAGACAGAGGTTCTTCCTTCATGTCGACCGAGGTACAAAATTTTCTTCGGGAAAAAGGTATAGCTTCGAGTAGAACGACTCCTTATAATCCCAAAGGAAATGGACAGGTAGAAAGAATGAATGGTACCTTATGGAAATCGATCCTTCTCGCTCTCAGATCAAAAAGGCTTTCAGTTGAAAACTGGGAATGCGTGCTGCTGGACGCATTACATTCAATCCGTTCATTATTGTGCACATCTACCAACGAAACCCCTCACGAGCGTCTTTTTCGACACAATAGAAGGTCGACTTTTGGTAACACACTCCCAACCTGGCTTACTGTTCCTGGCAAAGTTTTACTCAAGAAGAATGCTAGAATTTCTAAATATGACCCCTCTGTGGAAGAAGTTGAACTAATTCATTGCAATCCTAACTATGCGCATGTTCGTTTTTCTGATGGAAGAGAAGATACAGTATCTATCCGTCAATTAGCCCCGAAAGGCTCCGACGCACTGATGAATGAAGCTGGAACTAATATGGGACTCTGTGAAAATGAACCGGTTGTTGCTGATGAACAAACCTCCTATAATGACGATACCGATATTGATAATATTAAGGCAAATGGTGAATCTACGGATAACTCAAATGCTCGTGACCTATCAGAGAATCTCGAAAACCTTATCAATCAACAACAACGTGTTCATTCTTATAATTTACGAAGTGGAAATGTTTAAATACTATGTTTTCTCAATCCTCTTTGAATTGCTACTATAACAGTCTTGTTTTGACTCTGACGCTACGCTACAAATCGCAGTGGAGGAGAATGATATGTTTGTTTATTTGTACACACATTTATATTAACACCGTTCGTATACTAACATGTTTTGTTTTGTCTTTTAGCATGTATATCTGCATTATATGATGAATAAAGCCTAATATTTTAGGCAACTCTTTCTTCTGATTTGTCTAATCATTCTGCCCGATTGCTGTGCTTGTTACTTTGATTCAGAACATATACGATTTCATGCTACTAAATCGTTGCTCCATTAGTTTCCTAGCGTGGAAGATGCTAGATATTAAAGTACAATATAATTTTCCAATATGATATGTGGCCCATGACATCAACGTACTTAATGATCTTGCATCAAAGTTGTGTAATCTGTTTGAAGGTAGTATCTGGAAAAAAATATTTCTGAATATAATTCATTGTTGAAGAGGGCACCTTGACAATGACTTTTAAAACGTAGTTTATTATGACTATCTTATTACACATCGCAATAATCTATCAGCGTTCAAGATAGCCACACTTGAACATATCCTGGTCGTAATTTGTGTTTTCGCATTCGATATTGTTATCGGTTCCACGTTTTTCACTAGTCAAGCTGAATTGTTGAACTGTCGTCAGTTTAGTCCTTATCGCGTCGATAATTTGTTCTGTTATTATCAAGGCATGTAAGAGGAAACTGAAGGGCTGATATTAACCTTTCATTTCACGTATTAAACAATCAAAATAGAAAGTAGGCATTTTATTGCTATCCTGTATAATATTTGAATTTAAAATTTGGCCATAACCTCATTTTTGTCGGCAATATGATCACTAGTAAAAACGAATTTGTCTCATGACCTTTGAAGTGTTTGCACTGACGACTGGAAGGCCCTAGCCACTGGTATGGGTTGCGTTAACATTTAAAATGATTAATAAAAATTTTCTATTTTAAATTTTTAGTTTTCCGTAATTTTGGTGGTTGCAAAGTGAAAATACTTCATTTAAATAATCGCAGTTTGAAATGTGAGCAGTTTTCACGCCTTCATTGTGCACAGAGGAAAACGAACAGTATAAATTATAAAGTAATCTTATACTTGATTCAAATTTAGTATAAATCGAGTTACAAATAGCGAAAACGAGATAGAAGTAAATATAAATAGATACATATAGAGATAGCGAAAGAGAGGGAGGGAGGGAGGGCGGGAAAAGGGGCGAGAGAATAAGAGATAGTGAAGAAAAATGAAATAGAGCATACACGAACTTCAAGTAGATCATTCTTTATAATATTTATACGCATTGTATTATCGTGTTTATTTCAGTATTCGTGGAGGAAAACACAAAAGTAATGTTCATGACATGTCGCAATTCTTCTTTTTCTATTCGTTCTTGGTGATGGTGATGTGGCATAAGGCAGGATTAGTTGTTCATTTACATTTTATCTGTCACACAACCATTTTCATTTTTGATAATCTTCTTTAGGATTATTTTTGAATTCGTGAAAATACACTCTAAAATTGTCTACATGTTTCAGTATTTATTTTCCTTTATTTTACGGAAAATACCAGGTTGGTGCTTCTCTATTTGCCAGCAACATCGGTAGCGAACATTTCGTTGGTTTGGCGGGTTCAGGAGCCGCCAAAGGTATCGGCGTAGCGGCATTCGAGCTGAACGTAAGTTATAAAAGGCACACGCCTCTAAAGGAATTCGTTATTCACAAGTAAAATAAATCAGTATTTAAAATTGGCTATTTCAATGTTTCGTTACTGTAAGAACCCGGTTAACAAAGCAAGTATTGTGATTAATAAATGGCTAGATTTGGCCTAGATTAAGAAGCATATCTAAACATCATTCAGTAATAACATAATCTAGGATTTCCTATGAAACACAAACTTGTCCAATTAAAATACATCGATAGGCGACTTTTGTAAATGTAACCCTGATCGGTGTAAATGTAAAGAAAAGTAGCCAACCGTGAAAATCTAAATGTCTGCTTGTACTTGTCTTTGGAACCCTAATGCGGAACTATTTAGCTACAATTATAATTAATTTGGCCAGGGGATAATAATTAAATTCGAACTAACCAGGGCTATTCACAAACAGCGTTTATACGTGACCATGCATTTAGTAAAACAAATTTCAAACCTCTTTGTGCAGCTTATTTGGTAATATTCATTGTCATATCAACGAAAAATACGTAATCGAAGTCAGTCTTACATAGAATGCAATAGAACCTCGATCCATGTCACCGTAAAACCAATATTTTTTCATTTATTCACACGAAAATCCATAAAGGCGAAGGATAATCCCGAGTACACAGGTTGACGCGAAGAATTTTCTGACAATAAGGAAGTAGAAATATAGTTTTTAAATTTTAAATCGAAAACATTAAAATACTGAGCTGATAAATTTAACTATCAATTGGAATCTTCGGAAAATTCTCGAATTGAAACTCGCAATACACATTAGCGTAATTGCGTTAAATAAATTCCTCAACGTGTATGCAACTGTTAAAATTTCTGTGTGTGGATTTAAGGAACGAAGAGTACATCATTACTGTATTTGTTTTAATAAAGTTACAGGTAGACAAACTGTGCTTTTTCTAGTCATCTTTGGGATTATTATGCTTTACTATGCTAAATTAATTCGTATTCTCTCATCCGGTTAAACTTTTTTCATATTAAGTCAAAGCTTTATTCACTTATAGTTTTTGCGGCAAATTTGATGACGCCATTTTGTGATATTTAATCAGATTGTATAACTAATTGCTTAGTTTTTATTTCTTTGCGTTTGTTTAACATTTTGACAAATCTCCATCCACCTTTTTCAAGCCGAAACACGTTTAGCTGCGACTAGAACGTTCGGCAGCTAATGGATTGGTTTAGATACACGCACATAAGCTTGGAACGAATTCTATCGACTACCCAAACTTTTAGAAATCAACGGACAAATAATGGATAACTGTGATAGCCAAACATATGTTGATAATTAATTTACAGAAAGTTTTTCATATTCCACAATTGTCAATTTAAAAAATCTACTACTGTTTGGTATCTCCACACGTTGCATAGTAGTGCACAAAATCCAGGCAAAACGCTAATGGTTTTATTGAAACATTTTTATCGTGTCAGAGAATTAATTAATAATAATAATAAATAGGACGGTACCGTCCTATTATTCCACATTCTTCTACCAAATATATAGTGGTTAAAGGGCGTAATACCGGCTCCTACTGATGAGTCGCCAGTAAGCACGAAACGAATGTGCATGAGATTATACTTTCCGTTCATGCTGCCTTTGGTTTATCCTTCTGGTCACAACTGAACTAATTTGTTACTAGGTTCGCAAAACCTAATACATACTTGCATATATATTAGTTCTTCGCAAAAAACAGTATTTAAGCGTACGCTATTGTTGTCTTTGTGTGTGTATGTGCGATTGTGCGTGTATGCATTTGTGTGTATAGAATTGTGAAGTCATCAGTTAAATATAATTATATGCACGTGTAGTTTTAAATAATTGAAACTAAAGTTACGAATTTAGACTTCTCATTGCACCTATTAAAAATATTGTTTTACGCTTACCCGGTTAAATTATGTATTTACGTGTTATCTCCGTCTTGACGAACGGGGCAAAGCCTTGTCTGGATAAATGCTCAATAGTTAATAGCAAAAGCTATATTAACATAAAAAATGCCAACAAATGATTTCATTAATTGAAAATTAGAAAATTACCTAGTGAAAGAAAGGTTATAGTGATAGTCGGGACTAGACCACAACATATTCGGAGGAAAAATGAAGACTAATGGTTAATTAAACTTAGTTCTACGGTCGAGCGATATTCAGGACTACTGTTTGAGGATTACTGCAATATAATTAAAATTTAAAAAAAAACACTTTGTTGATCCTTCTACGCGTCCGGAACGGCAATTAAGAAAATTGAGACATCGTGGATAGGCGTGTATGTAAATCCATAGGGTTTGCTTATAATTATTCTATAAATGTCGCTTTAGTAGAGTACAAATATGTGTATATTGGTTGTATGCGCGTGGGTGGATGACGTGGATAAGTTTGTGTATACATTTGAGTATAAGATAATAGGTACGAAGACCGGATATTAGGGCAGATAATAAAAAGAATATTTTAGGAATTAAAATAAGTATAAATAGGATACCAAATTTGCCACAAGTTGTTTTTCCTGTGAGTATGATATCAACCCTGAAGATGGGACTGGAAATGAAATCCCTAAAATTCTGAGAAAAAAGAGTGCATAATCTTGTTTCAACGTCATTTTCAGACAAGTAGCTGATGGAGGGCTTCAAAATGAAGCGACGAGTGAGAGCTCTTCAATCAACGCCAAAATGCGATGCACCTGGAAATGTAAAGGACACCGGTGTTCTGTTGATTTCCTGCTAATAGTGCTTTATAATGGACTTCAAAAACATTTTAAAATGTAGGCTATGCTAATGCATATCATATGAAAAATGATTTATATAATGATCGATAATCATTATTTTAGTATTTTGTAAAACCAATGAACTATTGAGAGCTGCTTAAGTTTGAAATATTTATGTGATCAAATGTCAATTTTAAATGTTTAAGAATAATTATCCGCAAGGTATAAATAAAACTACTCGCCTTTTACAGATGACTGGCGATTTAGGTTTCTTGTCCATTATAAATTTGACAAATACATTCCAGAATGGGTTAAATTTACCTGTTTGCAATAATAATTAAAAAAGTTATTCAACGAACTCTAGCTACATTGTTACTCCTTTGCCTCCTGTAGCCGAATGCAGGCCCGTGGCCGTAGAAACTCCGGTCTGACGACCGACGGACACAAGCTAGTTAGACCGGTAATGGTAGCAAGAAACTTACTGGGTCTAATGGGACACAGCTATCATCCCGTTTCATGTGAAGCCTAGCGTTTGGTCTATCTTTTCAATAACATTTAGTGTTAAGTGTGTATTGATGGAATGAGAGAAAGCGTGCCAGACGCGAGGAGCAGATTTCGGCTGCTGAGGAAACTTTGATCACTGGCATCTTGGCAGATAGTGCCTATCAGCCTTGCTAGGCAGATTATCTAAGAGAAGGAAAACTACGAATCCCTTTTAGGAATAGGCGACTTAATATTCTTTTACAGTGCACATATGACCATGAACGATACGAATTATAATGATTACAAACTGCATCGGCAGTCACGCAGTATAAAATCGGTCGCCTAATCTGCTGAGTCATGCAGGGTGGATAAGCAAAATCAGGCTACTGCAGACACCTACATCTCTGATACTGTCAATTTTCCTCCTCTTTCTTTGCAACCAAACAAAAACGCTCTTTTGGATGCTATGAATAGGATGGGGGTTGATCTGATCACTGAGTCTAATATCGGATTGCCAAATATCGTAAAAAGTTCAAGTAGACTACCATTTATTACACCTAGGTTAGGTTTTAACGTCAGAGCATTTAATGTGCTGACAAACTGGACAATAAGGAGCTCATGCACGTAAGGTGGATAAATTAGAAATCGACATATGTTGCGTAACTGTAAGCGGAATACAGGATCCTGCGTACATTACAGAGCAGGATACACCATCCTTATCTACGACATATAGTCTTAACTAAATAGATCCCTGTAAAAAGCCGACTTTGCCCGCACGTATAACTTTATATAATAAAATCAATGCGAAAAACCTTAATCAACGTTCTATTTTCGTTGTATCTGCATATGCTCCTACCCTTTGCCACACAGACAAAAGCAAGGACGCGCAATGATAATGGTGAGCGAATGTTGGATAGCTTCGCAGAACATTGATAATACTAAAGTAGCAAACCATCATACGTAGTGCTACGTTAAACTGAAATAGATAATGTAGAAATTAATTTAAGCTGGCGTTGTTGCATCCAGGATTGCGTTCAATGCGAAAATCCTTAATCAACGTTGCATTTTCGTTGTATCTGCATAGGCTCCTAACCATTGCAACACAGACAAAATCAAGGACGCTTTTTACTCCGACGTAAGGTTATTGGTAACATGAATACCTAAGTTTGGTGCTTAAGTAAAGATACGCCTTGAGCTCGACGCGCAACGATAATGGTGAGCGATTGTTGGATAGCTACGCAGAACATAGATAATACTAAAGTTGCAAAAACTTCAGACGTAGTGTAAGATGTTGCACCATACGGCGTCCTCCAGCTCCCGGATAACGTTAAACTCGAATAGATAATGTAGAAATTAATTTTAGGTGGCGTTGTTGCATCCAGGATTGTCGTTCGTTTCGGAATACTGACGTCGACTCGGACAATGCGCTTATCAGTTGTAGATTTTCACGAACAATCGTTCTTCCGACAAAAATCTGAACATATTCCAAAGCCAAAGCTTACTGGTCTTGATGGCGAAAATTCGAATTTACGTTGGGCTACGACAAGTTCATCTATGCACAATGCGGGTACTACTGGGCGTGGCACTGTAAGCCCCCGTAGAAATGTATGGAGATACTCGAAAGAAGGAGTCAAACTAAATATGATTTGGTTCATCATAATACACGTCGCGATATAAGGCGCTAAATTAAACACGGTCTAAAAGTCGATCTTGAATCATTTTTGACCAGAAAGGCTGAAGAAATGGATAAAGCGTTCACGTCAGGTAATTGTCGCTGTTTGTTCCAACTTATTCGCGCAACGGGTCCTAGAAAATTAAAAGATAGCGACACTATAAATGATAGTAACAACCGCTTAAAAACCGATAAAATAAGTCGTCTCCATAGCTGGCTGAACACTTCAAAGATAAATTTTCATGGGCACCATCGTCAGTTCTGATTCCCGAAAGCATGCCTGCATCAACAGTGTGGAATTTTAGTCTCGAAAAACCATCAGAGTTAAAAGTACGGTATACAATCCTATCTCTTAAACTCCGCAAACCCGCAGGCGATATAATTTTGGGAGTGTTGACTAACCAATTTCGTACTATATGGAATAAGTAGACTGTAACACTTGCTTGGAATGAGTTGATCATCATTTCTATTTTCAGAAAGGACAATATTAATTCGTGTGATAACCATCGTGGTATAAGCTTGACTCCTTTTGTGTCTAGGTTATTTGCTTAGATTATATTACGTCGTCTTAGCGCTTCGCGTAAATCACATACTAGAGAAGAACAGACCGGGATTCGGCCAGCAAATTCTTGAGCAGTGACATTTATATGACCATCCCACAATAAATATCTTTCTAGACTTCAATGGTGCATATAACTTGGATAATCCCATTTTTCTATTCGATATTCTATCTAAAGCTGACGTAACCACCAAATTTGTAAATATTATACGCGCTCTTTACACACCTAATTCTGGTTGCGTTAAGTTCTACAACGAATCAACGCACAGCTTTACTACCAGCAGTTGTGGTGTTCGTCAAGGCTGTCAACTTTCCCCCTTTATTAATTTTGTAATCCGTGCTATTATGAACAAAACTCTTCCTCACGTTCAGGATGCAGGTGTTGAAGTTTTCCTGGATGGTAGATTCGACGAAATTTATTATGGAACTTTATCCAAATTGAGCAGTATAGAACCCACTTGTCTGTTAGAATTGAGTTCAAGTGCGCTTCCTAATTCTTGGATGTAAACCCTGCGCGATACGGCATCGTGTCCAGCTCAATGGCGATATTGTTGCAGATTTCTAATAAAATCATCTTCGTAACTTCTTTTCTTAGTAGGGCAGAGTTGGCAGCGAGGTGTGGTTTTGTTGTTAACGTGATACAGTGAAGACCGCAAGGAAGCTGTATCGCTGATTTTTCCTTACCGTAATGCTGACTTGGACATAATAGTGTTATGTAGAGGGTTAGCTTGCATCACGCCTGTATGTTTTCTCGATATATATATATATATATATATATATATATATATATATATATATATATTCATAGTAACTAGGTACTCTCACTAATAATTTGTGCCTAAATCATTATTTTTGTTCTTATTCACATATATTTTGTTGTTTTTTAATTCGCTTTTTACGTTTATATTGCAGTGAAACATTATTTACTATTGTAAATCCGTATACGGTAGTTGTTTCACCAATATTACAAAGACAAGGCATCGAATGATTAGATATTCACTATTACCAACAACTAATCCATTTACTGTAACGTAAATTTGCTTAATGCTCATCTCAATTTTTTATTAGTTAGTTCTTGTCTTTAAAATGAAGCTAACGCTAGATGACAGAGCACACTGAAATTCCGAATTAAGCTCAACTTAAACACGCCTGCACCCCAAGTCAAATTGCTAGTACCTTAAACACAAGAAGAGGAATAGAAAAATTACATAACTAACAAAAATTATCTCCTTTCTTAACCTAACGAAATAAGCACTAATAAATTGTAATGTTGCACTAAAATATAGTTCCTTAAATGTATAGCTAAAATGTCCCTAAGAAGGGCTTATTTAAATTGTACCCTTGGTTGGCCGTTCTACATCGCCCGCCGCCAAAATTGACGTCGTCTACATCAAGTTTAAATGTAAATCGTGGATGTGGTCTTGTTTTCCTTTCTTGAGTAAGCTTTACAGTATTTCCTGTCTTGCTATTTTGCCTATTTTCTGACAAGCTAGCTAACAGTTAGAATGACGATGCCACTTGTTACTAACCATGGTCATTGCCTTTTGTGATTGGGGTCCGAATACGGAACTCAAATGCAGGCTTCAATCGATCAATGGATACCGGTTTATGACTTCCGTTGTAGTCAATCACAAAAGTATTTTGGACCTTGCTTAATTATCGGATGAAGCCCAGTGTACTTTGGCTTTTGTGTAGACTGAACATCGTCGTATCCTACAGGCTGGCTTAAAAGTGTTTAATGCATTCTAAACATAACCTGGTGAATGGCGTTCTCTGCTAGTTTGTGGATGCAGTCTATTTAGAACACGCTGCAGTTATTGTGGAATTTCCGCCGCTGGTGGCTCGTCACTAACCTTAAAGACGCTCATTAAATCTGCAGAGAGTTTCGGATTGTGACTAAATGTGACTTTTGAAGCTAATTTCTTTATGATATCACGATATCCAGATCGCATGCCAAGTAATACGGAAGGGAATGTGATAAGCCATTCGGACTTTACCCGAGATGCAATTAACGCCGACTTTAACTCACGATGTATGGGTTACACAAAACCATGACATTTACGATTGAACGTTGTTGTTCTTCGCACGTCGACATCCACGAATTGTAAACTATTTCAGGTAAGCTCGTCATGAAATCGGCAACTTAGTCAGTAACTACTACATATGATACCACAAACATAGCCAGCCAGTGTGGCTAGAACGCGTAGGTAATACTTTTCCGCATCTTGACCAGTTAGTGGTATGAATACCAGCCATCTTGTGTGGCAGTCGATTATATTCATGCAATATCGGAAGCCACGTACCACAGGAAGAACAATAATATCCACGTGGATAAATCAGAAACGAGCGATAGGCAGCTTGAAGCAGCCAAATTATCAAATTTTATATAATTAAACGAACTTTTGTTGCGTGGGCGGTGGTAACAATTACTTTTAATCAAGTTTGCGATCTTGATATAAACACCTGACCCATTAATTACTTACATATGTCAGTATAAACTAGGAATTGTATAGTGTAGAAAAGGCAATTCATCCAGTAGACCGATTTCGTCCTTATTGGGAACTCACGGCAGGGCTCGAACCTAGGCATGTCTGCTTCGGAATCTGGTGCTGTCCGCGGAAATTTCTGGCCAGTACGTGAGGAGTTCTCAATAAGGGGTCAGGAGTTTATATCAAAATTCTAAATGTGTATGATAAAAGGCTTTAGGGAGTTGATATCGCCAACAAGCTTTACCCCGTTCGGTAATATCTCGTCGAGTGGACGGCTAAAAGAAACATTCTTGTAACAATATACTCGTCCCATTCACACCAGGATGACTCATATTGTGGTATTCAACAAATACCACACGCCGACAGTCTGATGTGTGCCATATTTTACAAGCCATCTCTACTTTTATGTTATATGCTATGACCTCCGCAGCGCCTATCTTGAAAATGGTAAATCGTTTCTGGCGCCTGCATCGCCATGATGTGAGTTCTATTTCTGTATGTTGCTTTGTTTAAATGTCGTTCTTTAGCGACAGTTTTGCCTTATGATGGACTATTGAATTTATTTCGATGCGAGATAAACAAGCAGTCACCACTTTCACTTTACCTTTCACGTGACTGATGATAAAATTATATTCACTGAGGCGGATCATCTGTCGAATTGCCTTTGGGGATATTTTTGAGAACCTTTCTGTAAAGTTTTCACTAGAGAGTGGACGAACCCCAAGATATCGTTCAAATTGATGGTAGGTGTTGTGCAGAGCTAAGAGTCCTCTATCCATCGCCGAATTTTTATCTTCTGTTGTTACTTTCGATTTTCTGAAATTAAATGCAATTTATCCTCAACTTCTTCTTCTGGTATATCACCCTAGGCAACAATTTCAGCAGTAAATTTTGCTGAACAGCTTGTGATGTAGTGTGTTGAGCAAAAATGTCTTTAATATATTAAAACATTTGCCAATAGGATGCGTCTCAACGCAGACGCGTTTGGACCTCGACGATTTCAGCCCTTGGAAATTTCTCGTCAATCTGGCCTGTGGTTGCACTATCATGAGAATTAAAGCTCTGTAGTAATTACGCATGCCATGAAGTAGGCACAGTTCATTATTAGTTGTCAGCGCTGTTTTCTTTCGGAAATTCTCAACTTTGTCGTCTAGGGTATTCATTACGTTATATCTGGTTGGGTACCCTAGAAACTCCACTTGTTTCTGTTCCTATTTACATTTTTCCATGTTTAAGACGAGACATAACTGATCAATACGATCGGTAGTCTATTTGATGTCGGTTAAATGTTGTTATAAATCATCGGAGGCTATGATTTCATTTTCAACGTAAGAATTGGTGCACGGAGGTTTCTTTAATACCTCTTTCTTGAATCTCTGAAATGTCCGTTATGCATTGCATAGATCGAAATGCGTACACGTATATTTACCTTACCTTAAAGTGGTAATGGAAGTTGTCTTGGCTATGCCCTCGTCATCTAGCGGTATCTGATGTTATGCTGATTAATATCAAGCACTATGAACCGTTTAAGTGGGCAGCTTCATCGATGGAAACCTTTGCATTGTATATCGGATATCGGGCAGGAATTGTATCTCTATTAATGATACGATAATCACCGAATAATACCAAATCACCAACGTGTTATTTGGCGTGCATGTGAAATCAGCATCTGATCAAAAAAGGCCTCGGTTTCTTTTATTTTATTCTTATCTAAGCGTTGAGCTCTGGCGTAGACAGGCGGGCCTTTAGTTGCTATATGTTGCCGCATAGTCAGTCTAGTTGTACTGATGAGTCTAATATTTTAACGTTCATAATCTTTCAAAAACTGTCGACGATTTCACATAATCGTTGATGAGCTGATTCAAACGAGTCATTGCTTCTGAGTTAAAAATTAGACGATCATCACTGTCAGCAAATGTACGTACACTTAAATTCGTAACTCGATCGTGCAATTTAACTTTGGCTGTATTAATTATCAATTCGTACATCGCCAAGAAATCTAGGCCTGATATACAATATGACACGTCAGCGACGACAGTCGTCCGCGGGAATGCAGGACATAGGCCTCGTGATACTTGAGATTTGTCAAGTCTTGATTTGATTGGCTGGCCATGGGGGTCTTTAACTGAACTTCTGGGCTGCATTTCACAAGGAAATGAAGTGTTGCTAAAGATATTGCAGCAACAATAACAACCAGAAAGGCGACTCGCATGAATGTACTTTTAAAAACCATACATGACGCGATTTCCTGAGTAAAGGAAGTAATAGGCGCCGGCCTTACTTCCTCTGTGCGTGTCTGTCTATGAGTCTGCATATGACTATGAGCCTCTTTTTCTTATACCATGATTAATGCACCAAGTACTAGGGCTGGCCATTTGAGAACACTTCTCTGAATGTGGGCGACAGACAGGTTTTATGGATGCTGATCTATATAAATTGTGTTTATGACGATGTAATGAGAAATCGACACGCTGCGCACAGTTCGATGATAACAGTGGAGCGTATGGTTGTTTCGAAAACTGACGGGGACAGAGCGGTTGATGATACGGCTGGCCGTAACCCTTCATGCTATGGTTCTGAATTATTTCTCTCATGTGAGGCAGTACACTCGTCACCTGATTCTGAAAATTCTGAAACCCAGCTGCAAGTGTGTCATTATTACTTACTAAACTATTTCATGAACCTAACATATTGACACTTGACATCTGAGACACATTGAACGAAACATTTATTTCATTTTCTACTCAGCACGTATTTCCCATCGGTTTAAGAATACTTTTTTATTAAATATGCGTCATATTATATTCCACTTGCAGCAAAATAATAAGTTTATATAATCTATTTCATTTAATATGAAAGTTTTATTATGTCTTTAATATTTTATAAGCATGACATAACGGTTATCACTCTGCGGCAGGATGGATAAGTGGTTAGAGCAACAGATTCCGATGCAGATGTGCCCGGATAATTCTGGACAGTACATGGTGAGCTCCCAGTAAGAACGAAACTGTTCTGCTAATTGAATCGCCTTTTCAACACTATAAAATTCTTAGTGCAAAAATGTATGTACATATAGGGACAGGTGTTTATATAAAGATCACAACCTTGATTAAAGTAATTTTTATCATCGCCCGCACAACCAATGTTCGTTTAAATATATATTTTGTCTGGGGCGTAGATCAGATTAATACTGATGAGTCGCCAGTCAGTGAAAAACGCATGTGTGCCTGAGAATAATATATTTTCGTTCGTGCTGACTCTGATATATTCCTGAAGTTCAATTCGAAATGACTTATTCTAAGTTATAAAATATCTAATACAGAAATGCATATATGCTACTAAGATAGGTTTTCAGACATTTTTGACAACTCTTCATTAATTGTCGGACAAGGCACTTCAACATATTTCACTGTGACTACCATTAGTAGGAGTTATCTTTCATTTTGGATGTATGATGTCATTAATTTCTCTACTTAATAGTTATTGTACACCTTTGTGTTTTCAGGCCTGTTTACTTTTGCAACTCTTGGGATGGATATTTCTTCCAGTTTTTATAGCAAGCGGAGTAAGTTTTTGCAGTTTATGAAAACATTTATTTTTGTGGTTCCAACTTTATACATGAATAACGTTAACAAATTATTTGTTTTATGATTAAATTAAGTTCTAAAATAATTGAGCGAAAAATCTTGCATTGGCTAAAAATGTGTCTGGTGTTCATCGGAAATGTTTTGAAAACAATCAAGCCTGCAAATTATTAATAAACAAGGTTCCTACCTAACATGACAATGCATGAAACCTTTTTACACATGAAGTTCTTCGGGGTACTTGATTCACTTGTCCATCGGAAGGAGTATTGCTAGATTTTACAGAAGCTAAATGTCTAAAATTCTGAATTTTACGGTTAATATGACCACGTCAAATGCTGGTCATGTCTAACCTTGGTAATTGCGGTTATTAAATGAAGAAACAATTTAGACACTAAATACTGCTTTGATTACAACTCAGTTGGAAAGTTTTGTGCACTATTCTAATTAGTTTCAAAATTTTTGGAGACACTTGAAAATTTTATTTTTAACGATTGGTTTAGAGAAAATCCATACGCAAAACGGAATAAAACATTGTTAATAGTGCTCAGTTTGGAATAGTGTGTTGTTCTGTTTTGAGCTGGCCCTTTAAGGAAGAAATTGCATTGAAGTACTTCAAATTCTGGATCCATGTTATTAGTTCACAAGGTGTAGAAAATGGAAGTAAATCTTGAACGTATTTAACTTCTGTCAGTCAACTTTGGCTAAAATGTTGTATTCTATGAAATGCATAGGTTCAACTGTTAAAGCAAATTTTAGTTGCTGCATGGTTATCTTATTTATGAATTGAAAAATAACTTGTTGCAAATTTTTAGCATTCTCGGTAAAGTAGTGATTTTAAGACTTCGTATTTAGCAAAGCGTTTAGTTGCACTGAAACTTCTAACGAAAATAATTTTTTTGAACCTAGTATAGACGATGTTTTAAGAACAAAATGTGCAAGATAGAACTCAGCAGCCTTGTAAAACGCTCAAATACTGATGTATATTTGAAAAACTCTTGGAGCTCTTTTAAAAATTTCTATTGAAATGGTTAAATCTTTGTTGATTTAGAGTATAATTTTGATAAAAAACGGATTATTATTCAGAGTAGTTGAAAATACCACTTTATTCACCAGTATTATCCTTGACTAAATATCCGGTTCTGTGTAAATTTGGAAAATCCATGTTCAAGTTAAGCTAAAACATTTATTTTCAATTGCAAAAGCGTTCTGATATATTGCAAGATAAGTTCATTTACCATCGTGATCATTCACACGAGTTCCTGCAAACGCACATGTACGCACGCCTAATTTACCGATCTATGTTTAGTTCATGTGTAGATTTAGCTTTTATGCAACCATGGTGATAAAATGTCGCAACTAACTGTTTCGGCGATTTGCATTGATAGGGTGTTTATTGATTTGTAAAACGGAAAATATCGTTCAGATGTGTTGATGACTTATAATAGTACGAACCAGATATATCCGTCAAGATGTATAACATTGCAGTGAACTGTTATTTCTTAAATAGAGTACTATAATCCTAGGTTTTGATTTACTAAACCTTATCTATTTATACTACTTATACCTTAAATCTGTAAAAGGAAAATTGGCCACAATATAAAATTATTTCATTTATAATTGGTTGTATACGTACAAATTTTGATATCCTCGTTATGCAAAATCACTTAATATTTACGACGTGGCAAACAATTTGAGTTATGATGATTTTCATGATATTATATTTATGATGTATTCCTATATCATCTAATTAATTTTCCAAACTTTTGCGCATTACTTTTCAATTGTGAATTTGTCGCATTTTGTCAAGTGTTGACACTGTTTTTAACAACTTCATTCGACTACTTCGTAACGAACAGCAAGAAGAAAAATTACTTTTAACTTGTTTTTCAATTTTTACCTTAATCGGCTTTTGTTATCTAGCGAAATAATATCTGTTCAAATACGGATAGGTTGCCGTCCAATTTAATTTAAGGAAATAAAACATCAATCGTAACACAAAACATGTGCGCGTGTTTGGAGGATACATATTTAAAAATGCCACTGCTTTGAATATTGGTTTTAGCCATGAAAGTGACTTTATGATAGCACATATCGATTTATTCTACCTACTCTCAGCAAAACGAGGTTATATTAAACCAAGAATACCGAATTAATTAGCCATTAAACATGATTTCCTTCTTCAATAAATTCAAATTATATTTTGTCAACATACACATGGACGTACTTGACCTCATACGAGCCAATAAAACATAATATTCAACAGAATCAATAATTTGAAGTTTT
Organism: Eudiplozoon nipponicum; assembly: GCA_029291075.1. NCBI lineage: Eukaryota > Metazoa > Platyhelminthes > Monogenea > Mazocraeidea > Diplozoidae > Eudiplozoon > Eudiplozoon nipponicum. The sequence continues at coordinate 42,484 of JAQBSW010002748.1, read as the reverse complement.
TTGTTTACGATGAATTTAACATCGAAATAACGCAAGCTAATTGTCCTATTAAATTGTCATTCCGTCATATCCGAATCTGAAAAAATCTCTGTCCAGGCGCACAAACTAGTATTTTTTATTCAAAGGAACGTTGATCCATGATACGCTCTAATAAATGAAATAATCGATTGGGCTATTTACGTTTAAATTCTCTGTTGTCCCAAAATTCTAATTGATCTTCACATTTGACGAATAGACGTGATTTGATCGACTTTCTTTCGTTATTTAATACTTTAACTAGTTCAGAATTTGGCGCGTTTAAATGCGAACCAATTTCTTTCGCAAAAATTCATCATTTGTGTCTCGCAGTTAGAATATTTATTATATCTGTCGATGCGACAACCAGCCTAAGCTTTCTGTGTTGGGCTTTTTGCAATTTCACTTTGCAATAAAATTGAGGACAATTCAATTAGAATTTACTTCTTTATTTTTCCTGTTTGGAAACCGCGTTTGGTATTGACAACCATACACTCATTTTATAGTTACTACATAAACAATAATTACATAATTGATCAATGGTGATTAAAAAGGCTTTGGTCACTGCGATGGGGGCTCAGACGGGATTGCCTTACCTTACGTTGGTAATGGAAGTCGATGCGCCATCTGTCAACGCTGTTGAAGCCAATGTATGTGAGGCCATTATACAGTGAAGAAAACTTGTTTTGCACTCGACATTTTCTAACAAGATCAATGCAATCATATGTTGGTGATGTGCAAATGTGAATGGAAGAGGGCTGTGTTGCTTGGACAGATGAATTAAATATTTTTTTGTGGCATTTGATCATGAGTTACAGAAAGCTGTGGCGTCTAGATAAGTCGTTGCCGAGTTTAAATCTGGCAGAGAATTACCTCTCTTCCTTGAGATTTGTGCATACAGGAAGCTTTTAACCCGTTCTGCTTTGAGTTGATTTTATGTGTTATACAAACTATTTTATGTCTCTGAATGCGATCATTAAAATCGTTACTTCTTGGCTTGTCTTCTTCACTGGGACTGGGGCAGTCGATCGAACCGGATTCGGAGGACTGATATGAGCCTGAAGTGTGGAATATAGCTTATGATGAAGCGTTCTGTGATGGTTCAAGAGATGTTGACCACCACATAGATTAGGATTTTCATTAAGATAAAATTACATTTAAATTGATGACTGCCTTTAACTTACTTTTAAATTCTGTCTTAAATATGACATTTATATATATATATATATATATATATATATATATATATATATATATAATGCCCATTGCCTTCGAATATTACATAATATATTCTTATTAGGAAGAAAAAACATTAATAACAAAGTGAATAATGCCCATTTATTTCGAGACTACTAAACATCACATTTCGATCTTTCATTTATATACATCCTGGGTTTTAAAGTTGACTATGTGGGTGGCAACTGGTCTGACTCGGTTCTACTACTATTTATTGTTTGGGCTTATTGTTAAGTGTGTATGCGTATGTCTGTTTGCGTGTTGGGGACTTTCTCGTTGCATTGCAAAGTGATGTCTGATTCTTGTATTGATGGATTGATAATTAACCAACTTTTCGCATTTTTTGCTGTTACGTGTTCGAATGTTTTTCTCCCGAATTAAGTTTTTAGTTTCTCCTTTTTCATCAATTTTGTTCTGTCACCTTAGTAATAGCGCAGGGGGTGTGCGGATTGCAGTGTTGAATGCTCATATTGTTCTGAAATTTCTTTCTCTGTTAACAATAGTTGTGATACCGTATGTGCAGGTGTTTTCTCTCCGAATGCTTATTGAGATTGGTCCAGTGGCTGTTTGGACTTGCCTGATGCATATTTATATATATATATATATATTATATATATATATATATATATATATATATATATATATATATATAATACTAAACAATGAAACAATTTGTATCCGTCTACTAGATAACGCATGTTTTCTTATTAAGCAGCTCAATAAAGGTACAAACTGTTGAGGGCACGCGCTGAACCCATGACCATTTCATTCAGATTCAGGTTTTGCTTCTGGTGGACACCCGGAGGTTTGTGTTATCAAATAAACAATACTGACTGCATAAATACTAATAACAATACTCGAAGTAAATTATGCGAACTTCAGGTAAACAAAAATCATTTCTATTAAACTAATCGTACAACACAAACAAAATACCATCATTTGCACGCACAGATGATAGACTAGTAAAAACATTTTATTGGTGGTTAGCTCAAGTTAGCAAACATGATTTGACGGACTTGTTAATATAATCGCCTAGATGGGCCTGTGTGTTCACCTCGAAGCTAACTCGCGACTCTGAACTGTGTTATTGAAGACGAACTGAATTTACTTTATTATAATTTTTAGTTTATATCTACAGCATGTATAATTAAAGGACCCAAGAAAAATTTTATTTAGCATCACTTCCTATAACGAATTGTCTTATATTAATAGATCCGCACTTGTTGGATGAAATCGGTGATAACGAGTATCCATTCATGAAGAAACATTTATAGTACAATTTGGAATAAAACGTAGAACTGAATGCAATGCGTGTGTCTTCCGACGATTATAGAGTGCTTCATTACACTGAACCAAACACTTGTGGTTCTGATTCATGTTTGCAGTAATCACAGTTATAATTTAAATTAAGAATGGCATCGTAGAATTAGAGAGGAATTTCGCATACTTCCCAATGTATTGGTTCTGTAATCCTATCGCACTATAAATTTTCATTTATTAACAAGTTGATTAATCGATCCATATTTATGATTAGTGCAAACATATCTTAATTGCAAACGTAAATAGATCCGGTGGTGCTATTTGGTTGGCCTCAAGCCATTTATTTTGCAATAGTAGCTTAGCCTTGTAAATTGTTGAAATACCATGCAACGTATCATTATTATGCTCTTCCTTATGGCATACTGTCGGCTTACCATACGTACTAAGTCAAACTTTATCGGATCCGTAAAAGTCTGATACACATTTCAATCAATTTCAGTAATTAAAGCCTGCACAAAGAGGTGTATTAGAAAGAGGACAATTGAACATTAATTAATTTTATATTATCTCAAGTGTCTAGTAATTCTGGCATTTTACAACAACGGTGACAAGCATACTACCTGTACCAAAGACGATTTCCAGGATGGGAACCGTACAAGAAATAAATAGTAAATGTCCTCATTTTATCATATTTCTAATATTAAATTTTCGGTTCAATTTTAATTCGGCCCTACTCACTCACGTGAGGCCTCGGGTTTGATTTTATTGCATAGCTAACACTTTGTGCTAATAAATTAATGACTGAATGAGAGGATGTGTGCTGAACGTCGAGACAATGCTTTGGCTGCAACGAAGCTCTGTCCAACATCGTCACAGCACTAGCTGGGCCGAGGAGATTGTTTCCGCCAGTCTTGGGGATGCAGCATCCAAAAAAAAGAAACTAAGGATCTTTGTTATCAGTTTTCGCTCTGAACAGACGATCTTGTTTTTTATAGCGCACACATAACTTTGAATATTTAATTGCTAAAATGGCAATTCAGTATCGTGTTTTAAATGCCGATAAAGTTAGTAATTATATGATGATGATTATAATAATGAAAGTGATGATGATAATAATAATAATAATAATAATAATGACAATGATGATGATTATGTTGATTATTATGATGATAATGGTGAGAGTAATAATTATGATGATGATTATTATTAATATTATTCTTTATTTAATTAGCTCACTGCTTTATCATTTTTATAACAAAATTTCAAATTATTGTAGCTTAATTTTTGAATCTTTCTTTAAATAACCAAATCGGAATTTAATTGATCTTTTTGTTATATGGTAACATGAAAATTTAAATTAGTTATTTTTTTATCATATTTATAAAGCAAAAAAATATAGTCCTTTGTTCTGTAACTGTGTCTCTCAATTTTTCCTCAGTTCTTATAAAATTCTTTTAATTCTCAAAACGTTTTCTGTCGACGTAAACAAATTATTCTAAGTTTTGTTTTTCTATCTTTGAACTCCTTAAGTCTGAAAGACATTCTGAATGCACTTTTAGCTAGTTTGACATGATCAAAGGATGCTGTTTTTAATTTAAAATATGACAATGAACTTGCTCGTTTGATATTCCTTCTATCGACATCTGTCTGACAGCAGTGTGTTTGGTAGGCAGAGATAATGCTTTTGCCTGCCTTTTAATTCAGTTCAGTTTCAAAAATGAAATTTTCTGCATGGAAGCAAGGAGTAGGCAAGCGTTTTTCCACGAACAGTGTTCTTTGCGCATCTTCAATTTTGCCATCACAGAGTTAATTTGACACTTTTCTTTGGCTAATACGTTGGGCGCAACCTACCAAGCGCATTCTTTTTTCCATACGAGACACCGAGCGAAGAATTTTTCTCGCTATCTGATTGGTTCAATTAAGTTAGGAATCGACATGAGCTTTGGATATGTAACCGGCGTTACTATCTAAACAATTTAACTATGCAATGATTCTTTACTTATTTTAAGCGTAAAATGTTTTCTTATTGCTAGCATAAAATGGGCAACAGATGGCAGCAGAATGGTTGATTTGGAACTTGAGATGTAAAATGTTCAAACATCAGAAATTGAACTAAGCACAATTTTGCATAGGGCTTGGCGAGCCTCAGGGTAATGTCATTGCACGAAACTTTTTTGCTTGCAGAGTTCTGAACAACATCGATTTCTCAAAATTGCTTCTAAATGCGGATGCATACTAACACACATAAGCTTAATTAAAATTGAGAAGCGCATTTAGGTATAATAATTAAAGGAATATTGGTTTTGCGGGCGGAGGTATAATATATTTCAATCAAAGTTGCGACCTTCATGTAAACACCCGTTCCATTATATGCATACATTTGCAGTATAAACTAATCATTGTATAACGTAGTATAGGTAATTCACCTAGCAGACCGGTTTTGTCCTTATTTGAAATTCTTCACGTACTGGCTAGAAATTGTCCAGGTTCGACCCTGGCGTATTTGTCATTGAAACCGTTGGTCGCGTTGTAATACCGTGTTTGTGCGTCTTCGGTAAAGCCCATAACCTAGGTGTTTGTGTTGAAACTAGCCTCAGTTATGAGTTTTCAGCATGTGTGATCCTTCCTTCTTTTAGTAAATTAGATAACTTCCTCGAAACGACTATATGTATTTTTTCTGGCATCAAAGTTAGTATCAATTTCACATTGCGGACCAGTAATTAAGCAATTCCCGTTAGAAACGTACTTATCGCGATCCATGACTATTAGGTGGTACCGATTTGTCTGGTGAAGGAATATCACCATCGCGGTATTTGGCACTTCTCGTGAAGGAAACACATCGCTTCACTAAACGGTAATTTCGTTGTCTATGACAAAGTTTAATATTTGTGGCAAATACCTGCGAACTTTACCTTAAACCATCAATGATTGTCAAAATTATTCACTTTTAAATCAATAAGCTGATTGGGTAGTAATTCAAATTGTGCTGCAATTACCATATAATTTTCTTTTCCAGGAATGCAAATCTTTTTTCAATAAACGACAGCCTCACTCTATAACGAAGTCAAATGAGGACGAATCGGGTCTCCAGGATGCATTGCTTAGCTACCCTCTACAATGCTTGGTGTTTCGGACAGTTGTATAAGTAATGAGGCTGGTGATTATATCAAGCTTGCAACCTTGACACAGAATAATTCTTATCACCACTCGTGCAATCAATGGTTGTTTCATTGTATAAATCCTAAATTCAATACCACTTTCACAGATAATGCGGTGTTTGTTTTATAAATACAGATTGGAGGTGACTAATGGTAACTGTACGCTTAAACGGATGCCGTATAGGTTTCACCCGAAGGAAAGGCTAACCGAACACATAGGTTAGTATAGATTGAAAATTGTTTTTATCCGCAGCAGGGTGGCGCGTTGGACAGAGTCACCGACTATAGCATCTGTGCCCGACTCGAAACCCGTCCGCGGCAAATTTCTTGACAGTACTTGAACTATGTTCAATAAGGACAAAACCGTTCTACTAGATAAATTGCATTTTCTACATTATACATTTCTTAGTTTATACAGACGAATGTATATAATGTCTATTTCAGGCTCGCAACATCGGTTTAAATGAGAATTAATTCGTGTTTTATTTCTTAAACCAATTAATAAGATGAACCGAAAGCGCTTCTTCGTATTTCTCTATACGTTTTTCAGCAAAGGAACATCTCTGATTATTAGTTTTCTAATTGCACCTTGCCAAGTTAATCGTATAAAAATATACATAAATAAAAATCTGGTTAACTTGCACGATAGGAATTCGGCCAAACTATACAAATTAGGCGGAATTCCTCATGCCTTTGCAGTGCACATCAGTTCATGCTGGATTCCCGCAGATTTTTGCTTCCAAAAGAGTTTTCACCAGGGATATCGGTGTCCGTCTTGTTAAATTCGCTGATATCGCCGATGCTGATGCTCAACAACGAGATAGTCTATGCCCAGTTTCTGTGGTACTACCAACCCACTAGATTTACCTTCGTAGCCTTTCGGACTGAATGTGTCAGTGGCCTACTCAGATAGCCCTCCAACCAATGAAATCGGCCTTCTTTAATTAATTTTGACGCTGATGCCACACAAAAAAGTGAACGAATTGGATTGGTCGACACATCAATGTGACTCCTGGTTTCTGCTTCTTTGCCTGTTACATTTTGTTACTACTATTAACATATTTTAAGGAGGGTGTACTTATAAAGTTGTTCAAATTGGTCTCCACATTATTAATAAAATTTGTCATATGCTTGGTCGACTGTTATGACACGGGCTTTAAAACTCTTACTACACAAATGGGATTGCATGCGTGCGTAATGTGGCTTGGAGTTTCTTATATTTCTGCCTGACGGGGGAATGCACTCGTGCGTTCATCGGTAGAATACAAATTCTTTAAGTCTGGTATGTGGTCTATTGTTTAGGTTTGAATGTTCATCATATTTGTGTATTTAACAAGTATTTACTTTTTCTAACATTAGTTGCCATGACGTTCGGGTAAACAGTGCAGGTTTTTCTTAAAAGAAAAAAAATTACAAAACTGGATTAATCGAAATTACCTGATCTGCGTTTTGACTAACGCAGTAATGATTACAGTTTGTTTTCTTCGTGTAAAATATTTCAGCGGATCAGGTAATTCCGATTAATCCAGTTTCGCAAGTTCTTTTCTTTTAAGTAAAATTTGACATGAAATTATAGCTACAACGCCGTTAAATGGTATAAGAAATATACACTAAGTAAGAAGCAACTTGTGAGGCAAGTGAAAAATATTTACTTTTTAAAAACATGTTTAAAATAGGATGCTATTTCTAAATGTTTTCGTTTTGAACTAAATTTAAGGTTAAATGCGTATGGTATACCTCTTAAGCATGACCTTTGTATAAATATTATGAACACTTTGGTTCATGATTTAGATAAGCGTAAAATTATACTTATTAAATAGAAAACTAGATTAAGATCGATGTTAACTTATCTTTTCCTCGCATATGATTTTAAATGTATTGAGGAGTGATAAAGCCCGCAATAATGATATGAAAAAGGCCAGAATTAGCCATGATAGAAAACTGGCTGATTTGGGAATTTATAGACACCGAGAAAGTATTAATTTAATTGTAACTAATCGAATAGTAAACCAATCAACAATAAATCTTAACCGTGGTTTTAACATGGCTATTCCTAATGAAAGATCAGTTAGAAATGAGGTAATTATAGAGGCTGTCAAAAGGGTTCAAATTCTTTCAGATTAGGATATGGTGAAAGTTGAATTATACGTTGCCTCAATGCTTTTAACACACCAAGAGGATGAACTTAAGCCAAGCTATGAAATTCAATGTCTCTAAAAGGGGTTAGTAAAGAATAATGTTATATGTCTAAAAGCGAATAATGGGGGAGCCACAGTCCTGATGAGCTAATCCTATTATAATAATAAAATGTTGGAACAGTTAAGTAATCCGGAAGTATACCCCAAAATAACAAAAGACCGAACGGATAGGTTACAAGGGCAAGTAAAATTATTAATCAATAATATGATTGCTAGTGATGAATTGGATTCGACGCATGGTAACGCTCTCATACGAAGAGGTACAGTTGTACCTAGAGTGTGTGTTTTGGTTAAAGTGCAGCAGCCTGGTAATCCATTACGAATTATTGTGAATGTCCAACACTCCCCAACATATAAAGTTTCTAAGTTTTTGTGTCGTAGAATAAGAACATATTCCTATTTCTTAGAACAAACCCTGTTAAACTCATCAGTTTGTTGAAATTGTTCATAAATGTGTATTACTTGAAAACAATAGATTAGTAAGCTTAGATGTATTATCTATGTACACGAATTTACCCGTACCAGATTGTTTTCAACGTTTCCTTGTTGATCACCCATTCATATAAGAGGGAAGTAAAATGAAGATTGGACACGTTATGGAGATTATGTGTATATGTATGTCTTTTACATATTCTAAATTTAGGAAATAATTTTATTAACTATACAATTCTTAGTTTATATGGACAATAAATAAATGCTTATAATGGGTCAGGTGTTTATATCATGCTCGTAACCTTGATTATACTAAATTTTATCACCGCCCGCGCAAACAATATTCGTTTAATTATATAAATGTTCATTTCAATACCACTTCCCCATCTAGTGTGATGTCTGTTCAATAATGACAGATTAGGGATGTTTAGTTGGAACTTTGTGTCTAAATAGATGCCATATGAGCTCCAACTAAAGGAGAAAATAACTAACTGAATTACATTAGTTAGTATATGACTGAAAACTTTGTGTAGTGTGCAGTAGTGTGGATCAGTGGTTAGAGCACCAGATTCCGAAGCAGACGTGCCCAGGTTTGAGCCCTGTCCGCAGCAAATGCTGGCAGTACAAGATGAGTTCCCTATCAGGACGAAACCGGTCTCCTAGATGAATTGCCTTTTCAACACTATAAAATTCTTATTTTTTACCGACAAAATGTAAGTATTTAATTGGTCAGGTGTTTATATCAAGTTATTATAGTAAATCTTTATGCATTATTTGGAAAATAATCTTTTGGATACGACTCCACTGTAACAAAAATTTTACCTACGCTTCGTGGATGACATATTAATGAGTTGGAAGCACTGTGAGGATGAATTGTTAAATTTCTTAAATTGAGCGAACTTAAATTTACTCTGGAAAGTGAATCATCAGGTGAATTACCATTTTTTGATGTCAAGTTGATTAGAAATGGTCAGAAATTAGAAAGAGATATTTTCAAGAAGGATACTTATTCTAGAATCCTTCTTAATTTCAAGTCCAATCACACGTTTCATATGAAAATCGGAATCTTAATATCATTAACATTAAGAAGCCTTAGCGTAACAGATATAAAGCATTGGAAGTTAAAATTAGGTAGACTGTACGATATATTCAAGACAAATAGTTATCCTCTTCATTTAATAGAAGCAACAATGATGGATGCTGTAAGAAAATGTAATAGTGATTTGAGGCACATAAAAGCAGATAAAGGGAAGGAAGATAGTAAGATCATGGTATTACCGGACTCTATATTAAGTAGGAAAGTAAAATCAGTAACTTTAAAATACAATATAAGGACCGCTTTAAAACACCTCCCTACACATGGCAATATGCTTCCTAACCAAGCTGAAAAGATTGAACCCTGGGAACATCAGGATTATATGAAATCCCAAGCAATGATTGTATTCTCATGTATGTTGGTTAGACCATGCGCCCAATCCAGGTAAAACGAGGTGAACATATTACTGTTTGTAATTATGGACATATTGCTAAATCTGATCTTGCCCGGACACACTATTAACTGGGATGATTGAAAACGCATAGCCATATGTAATCGTAATAGGGTGACAGGATTGTTTAGAAAATCTATCGAAATTAAATCTAGGGATAATATCAGGAATGAAACAGCTGTTTAAAAATCGTTAGGTTCGATTTGGAATACAGCATTAACTAATGGCTGGAAAAGACGATTGCATGAATTAGAATCTGAAGCTAGCTTCAGTAAAAGATTAAGAACATTGGATAAAGGCTGAATTATTAGTGGGCTTATTATTTAATTAATGGCTATTCAATTATTGAGAACATAGTCCTTCTAAATTTCACCCTTAACTGTTCGTTTGGTTTTAAAACTTTTAGTGAGTTGAACGCCTATTAATGGGCTTCTTTCTTCTTTCCGTATATTGCTTATTCTTTTTTTTAGATCATTTTCAAAATTTTCTTGTCTAACCGTCAGTTGTTTAATTTCATATCTTAATTAAGCTTCGTTATTTACAGAATAGGACTTTTTTGTGCCTTTCCCCCAACCCTACCTATTGATATCATTCTAGTATTACAACATTTAAAATGTAAAAAAAGAATTTGTTTGACGCGTGCAAATGGTGAATTAATGCCTACTGACTACAGTTTCATTTAGATGTATGTGCATTTATATTTATTATATTTAACTGAATCGTTTTTTATGTATACACATACAAATGCACATGCGTGACGTGCGCCTATTTAATGATATGGAAAGAATTGATATTAAACAGGCCTACCCTGAATAAAACCTGAGTAGTTTTAATTGAAATTTAACAAGTGAAACTGACTATTAAATCTTGTCCGTTGTTCACTTAGTTATTGGAATAAAATCTTATACAGATTGAGTTTTTTTTTAATTGCACGGCTTAATTTTTATTTCTCTTAAGAATTTTGCGTCATTAATTATAACTACGTCCCTAACTTCTATTGTCTTATTAGAAATGGAGATATTTTGATGTCAATAATGTCATATTTTAAATTGAGGCTTTGAAATGCAATCGACGTAACTGTCTGCTTGTTAACTTTTAATTAAATAATGAACTTTTTATGGACTTGGCGTTTTGTTCAACGTGTTTAACAATTTACATTAAACGCCATGCATTGAACATCGTTTGATTATTTTTCTATCTTTTCAGCCGAATTTTTTCCATTCTCTATTGCACTTCTGTGATACTATTTATACTTTGAAATACCAATGTTTTGTGTTTGCATCTTAGTAAGATTAGCAATACGTGATTTTTATTTTTATTTATATAAAAATTCTGGCTATTTGCGTCTTGTCGTCATAAGTCGGTTGGTCACATCGTACCGTTGTCAGAAGCCCTAAAGTTATAGTTAGAAAAGTCAAATAAAATAATTTATGTATATTTATTCATTACCTGATTTGCGTTTTGACTAACGCAGCTATTGATCCCGTAGTTTTCTTTCTTTAACAAAATACTTCGGCTACCTTTATCGGCAGCCTTCTTCAGTTGGTCCATCATCACCAGCTTTACAAATGTTTTGTAAAACTGGTGAGGATGGACCAACTGAAGAAGGCAGCCGAAATATTGTGTTAAAGAAAAAACTACTGGATCATTAACTGTGTTAGTCAAAACGCAGATCAGGTAATTTCGATTAATCCAGTTTCGCAAAATATTTTCTTTTAAGGTACTTATTCATAAATCTTTAATAGGGCCAAAATTAAATCCCGGAATTTGTTTACGTTTCATTATTATCTGGATTATTTTTTGACATATTTTCTCCTACATCGCCACAATGCAATGCATGTTTATTAATAAACAAGACATAGATTCTCACAGCTCGTGCAGAGCAACTTCTTTATTCCTCGTAACAAAGCGTTCAGTTTATTCATTTTGAAAGGATTTTTGCAATTTGGTGCCAATAACTGTGTTGCAAGTCCTGATAACACTAGCTCAGTCTTTGTTTACAAAGACCGTATCGCAATACATAATCTAAGGCGAACTGCGAGAATGTACTGCTTTCGGCCATACCAGATGGCAACTGTCACTAAATTGGCTATTCCGGAAATTTTTATCTCTTTAAAGTTATTCAATCCCCGTAGACATACATGAAATTCAGCCGTTGATGAACGAGAAATATTCTTAACGAGTGACTATTCTGCGTATATAAAATTGAATTTACATAAACTGTTCAGGTAATTAAGATAAATTCCATATGCCTAATCAGTTCGGAAACTCGCATTGAAATGGTCTATCATGAGTATTAACTTCATTATGTATTATTTAACTAAATTGCTGGTTCAATTATTGTTAGAAAAGTTATCCAATTCGAAAAATTTGATCATAGTTGAACCAAAATGGTGTCAGAGTAAGTTTTTACTTTTTATTGGACGCGTCAAATTTACTATTTCCTTATTATTTTCGGCGAAAAATGCTAATAAATCAACACGTTTGAATTTTATTTGCTAGAGGTAACAATTTTCTGTCTTACTTTGTTTCTAATTCAAATAGCTCATATTATTACTTCCATTCGAGATACTGTTATCAGTTAACAATGCTGCTATTTTTTCACTCAGGTCAGCACTCTGCCAGAGTACATGAAAAGGCGCTATGGAGGCAGACGAATTCAAATATACTTGGCTGTGTTCTCTCTAATCTTGTACATATTCACAAAGATTTCAGTAAGCCTAATGTCTATGCTTCTTCAGCTAGTATCAGTACGCGTTTGCGTGCTTTATTGATTTTATTTTTGTTTCATGTAAATTCGTTCATGTTAGTATAAAAATATAATACAATCGGATTGAGATTTGATACCCATCAGTTATATTGGTTAGTTTTTCGCGCAACGTAAAGTGAGTATAAAGCACTGTTTGAAAATATTTTGCAAGCCATTATTCACCAAAGACGTTGTCTTGCTTTTTATGAAATATGCTATTCAGAAGCTGTTTTCGATCGGATTAACGTCAGACGCTAGTCAGTTCAACCGGAAACTCTAATCTGCATTTTGCCGACGTTAAAGTGATTGGATTACCTCTTTTATAAGAAAATCTTATGCTACAGTAGCCTTGCTAAAATCCACTAGTTTCATGGTCAGGAAGACGGATGTCATTTGACGGCCTCGTCTCATTAGTACCGCGTAGAAAACTCCTTACGCTTTTTTCGATCCATCATAAACCGGCGAAATGTTGTGCTTTTTTGTCATTTAATCCCGGGCTCTGTTGGAAGGCAATGCAACGGTGACTAATCGTGTTCATTGTTATGATATTAGGTGGAAAATACATTTTTAACTTGTGTTTTTGTAAGTTGTCATCAGTATATCAGCACTGATCGTGTTGTATTGTCAATTGGTTATAGATTCTAAGAATGTTATGTATTTTTTACTGAAGAGTACAACACTTCTCCGGATAACCCGTATCAAAAATTGTTAATCTAAATTTCAGTGAAATTTAGCTCATCTCCAAAATAATAGTGTTGGTACCATTTATAGGTTCGGTGCATATTAAATTTGATGTGTTGGCTTTGAAGTCACATTGCTAATTACTTTACACAAATTTGACTATAATATAAATAAGTATAGGAGATCCCACTATCCAACTATCTAGCATTTCTTGACTGGATATAGAGTGGATTTGTGACATAGTGTTTGTTTTTATTTATGAGTCGCCAGCGAGCACAAAACGCACTTGTACATAAGATTAAACTTTTTGTTCATACTAACTTCAGCATATTATTTTTGTACTTTTTGATATAACAACTTACTAGGTACGCAATACGTAGCACATCATTGCACTAATGAATATTTGTCAGTCCTTATTTGTCAGATTTTTCTCCTTAATAGAACGTATAAGTGAATGTGAAGCAACAAAGTTTTGCTAAGGGTATTAGACTCAACTGGATAACCTATTTCTTCAATAAACATGCCGTGCAAGTAATTCTTTGCAAATTGATCATGATTAGTGAGAATAAACTGAATTGTAATTGGATTATTTCAAAGGTTAAATAACATTTAAAATCACGCAAAGAAAATCATTTTTAGACTTCATTCGATTGCAAGTTTAATTACAGCAAATATTATACTTATTTATTGGTTATTAAATCATTTCAAACTAAAACATGCAACATCGTACGTTTCACTAATAGAGTGACTCATTGTTGATGCGTATCATGTAGCTGAAATGTCGCAAAGAGCATGTGAGACGTTTTAGGAAGTAATCCGATTTGGACCCGATTTAATGTGGGTGCGTCCGTTTATGCTGATAACTCAAATTCAAGTAGCCGGATAAAATCTGTCGTATTTTTCTTATTTTTCGTGTTGGTACATTCTAGACTCCTTGATTTAAGGTATAATCGTCCTTCTTTGCTCGACTAAGTTGCTCACAATTATCTTAAATAAACTGCGCATTTATTTTTAAAAAAAATGTTGTTGAAGTAAGGCTACTACCAGAAGTTCATGCGGAAAATTTGAGGCTGTAAAAAGTCCTTACCTACACATTTGCGATATTTAACATTTTCTGTTACTAAAAGGTAGCTTTTATTTGTAACAAAACGATTTTTTGTTTACAATAATGTTTTTCTGGTTAACATTAAGCATCGTCTCACTTAAGCTGTTTGCATGCTACTTTCGGTATTTTGGTGCCGGTTTGTGTGCGTTTTCGTTGAAGCCATATATACTTTGATTATGGCAGCAAAGAGCGGAATAGATTGAACAAGTATAAAGCTTAAACAGCCAATGATTGTGCGGGTGATGGTAACAATTCTTTACATCATGTTTACGAGCTTGAATTAAACACAAATACCATTGTATTAAACCAGACGTCGAACAACATAGAAAAACTACCGCCGGTCGCACGCAATGATACGTTTCGATCTTCCATGATCATCATCAGAGTACGACGGCAAACTGACTAGCTTGGATCAAACCGCAATGCATGTATATGGAATGCAAAATTAGATAAGCTGCTCTCTAATTTTTCTTTCTATATATATGAAATGCGGTTTGATCCTCGCTAGTCAGTTTGCCGTCGTACTCTGATGATGATCATGGAAGGTTCGAGAGCCGCATATCTAATTTTGCTTTTCATATATATGCATTGTGGTATGATCCTCGCTAGTCAGTTTGCCGTCGTACTCTGATGATGATCACGGAAGATCGGAGAGCGGCATATCTAATTTTGCTTTCTATATATATACATTGTGGTTTGATCCTCGCTAGTCAGTTTGCCGTCGTACTCTGATGATGATCATGGAAGATCGGAGAGCCGCATATCTAATTTTGCTTTCTATATATATGCAATGCGGTTTGATCCTCGCTAGTCAGTTTTCCGTCGTACTCTGGTGATGATCATGGAAGATCGGAGAGCGGCATATCTAATTTTGCTTTCTATATATATGCATTGTGGTTTGATCCTCGCTAGTCAGTTTGCCGTCGTACTCTGATGATGATCACGGAAGATCGGAGAGCGGCATATCTAATTTTGCTTTCTATATATATACATTGTGGTTTGATCCTCGCTAGTCAGTTTGCCGTCGTACTCTGATGATGATCATGGAAGATCGGAGAGCCGCATATCTAATTTTGCTTTCTATATATATGAATTGTGGTTTGATCCTCGCTAGTCAGTTTGCCGTCGTACTCTGATGATGATCATGGAAGATCGGAGAGCCGCATATCTAATTTTGCTTTCTATATATATGAATTGTGGTTTGATCCTCGCTAGTCAGTTTTCCGTCGTACTCTGGTGATGATCATGGAAGATCGGAGAGCGGCATATCTAATTTTGCTTTCTATATATATACATTGTGGTTTGATCCTCGCTAGTCAGTTTGCCGTCGTACTCTGATGATGATCACGGAAGATCGGAGAGCGGCATATCTAATTTTGCTTTCTATATATATACATTGTGGTTTGATCCTCGCTAGTCAGTTTGCCGTCGTACTCTGATGATGATCATGGAAGATCGGAGAGCCGCATATCTAATTTTGCTTTCTATATATATGCATTGTGGTTTGATCCTCGCTAGTCAGTTTGCCGTCGTACTCTGATGATGATCACGGAAGATCGGAGAGCCGCATATCTAATTTTGCTTTCTATATATATGAATTGTGGTTTGATTCTCGCTAGTCAGTTTTCCGTCGTACTCTGGTGATGATCATGGAAGATCGGAGAGCCGCATATCTAATTTTGCTTTCTATATATATACATTGTGGTTTGATCCTCGCTAGTCAGTTTGCCGTCGTACTCTGATGATGATCATGGAAGATCGGAGAGCCGCATATCTAATTTTGCTTTCTATATATATGAATTGTGGTTTGATCCTCGCTAGTCAGTTTTCCGTCGTACTCTGGTGATGATCATGGAAAATCGGAGAGCCGCATATCTAATTTTGCTTTTCATATATATGCATTGTGGTTTGATCCTCGGTAGTCAGTTTGCCGTCGTACTCTGATGATGATCATGGATGATCGGAGAGCCGCATATCTAATTTTGCTTTCCATATATATGCATTGTGGTTTGATCCTCGCTAGTCAGTTTGCCGTCGTACTCTGATGATGATCATGGAAGATCGGAGAGCCGCATATCTAATTTTGCTTTCTATATATATGAATTGTGGTTTGATCCTCGCTAGTCAGTTTTCCGTCGTACTCTGGTGATGATCATGGAAGATCGAAACGCGTCAGTGCGTGTGACTGGCGGTAATTTGCTATGATGTTCGATGACCGATTAAATACAATGGGATTCGTGCTTACTTTAAGCTCGCAAACTTGATTTAATTAAGTATAAAGGTTGTGCATTTAGTCTCAAACAATCTCATTAAAAATAATATATAGTGTTCCTTTTTGTTTTTAACAAAACTGGTATCTGAACTATAGCTTTATGATAGATTAATATAGAAAAAACACTCAACTCTATGCTAAATTGAAGTTTCATTGCAGGGTTTTGATTACCTATATTTTGGCAGTGTAAATTGAACATTACATAAAGTTGCAAAGCCAATTAATCGAGTAGATGAGATTTGTCCTGATTAGGAATTCGTCAATATTTTTCCAGCCCCGGTCGTAGCAAATTCTGGTATATTCTGGCCGAATTCCCAGTGAGGACGAAGTCGTTCTGCTTGGTGAATTGCCTTTGCTAACCTATTGGATGTTTAGTCTAAATGGACAACATACACAGAAAAAAATTATCGGTATAAATTAAACTTCGTATCAAATAGAAAATGTAATTTATCAACTAGATTGTTTTTTTTCCTTACTGGGCACCCATCAAGAATATTTCAGTAAATTGTCATATTTAGTTCAAATTACCGGAATTCATCCTTTATGTTAACGAAGCTGTTTATTGCATGCACTTTCCAGTTATATACCAAACTATGCGTTCTTGATCAGAGTTTTTTTTCGGGTGAATCATATACTCTATTGCTTTCAGCGTAAATTTCCAGCTATCCGTTCCTGAACATTCATTATAAGTCAGGCAGTACCATCTGGAGAAGTGATATTGCATTTAGACACAAAAACAGGATTTTATTAGATATGTATTTTGTCGTTATAAACTAAACGCCGTATAGGATTAGTTTGTCCACTATTCCCAAAGTTGATCTACATGTTTGCAAGAATAAAGCTACCTTCTTTCCTCCTGCACGAAACGTTTAGTTTTTTTGCGATTTTAAGCACTGAACATTTTTTTTCGTTATAAAAATTTAATCAAGCTATAAAACTCATGTCGGAAAATGCTGTCAAAATATTGAAAAATGCACATTAAATCTAAATTTTGTGAAAGAAATGTCAACTTACAAGTGACTGATATTTCAACATTTTTGAAAAAAAGAGTCTGCGCCAAAAAATCTTGTTGTTTGCACTGCTAGTTTGCTAGAGCCAAAACACGGACATGATTAGTGTCACTACGCAAACATATGGCAGCACAGATGTCATCACCGGCGAGCGTATTGTTATGCTTGCCTTTTTCGAATTGTGATGTCGGTTATTCTAGATAAATATTGCTACCTATGAAACGCTACTGACCGTGTGCTGAAGTTAACTGTGAATATCTTTCTGTTTATATCTTTATCCATTCAACAATGCTTTACTTGCAAGATGGCTGCATTGTCGATATAGCGTTGCGGAGTATTTCGATTTGACCTCGTTTTCGTGTTGTGTTGTTATGCCATTCAAATTATGCATGATCAACCCCCCTTTTCACAGGTATTTTTTCATAGTAACACGGTAATTTAGTATTCGTGTTTCATTACTGATTTATTTGTGTGTGGCATTTACAATTGAGTTCAGTGTAATTCGATAGAATTTATGATCCTCGCTTATCCAATGGATATAAGAAATTCTGTTAATTCCTAGTCGATGACGCGTCAACCAATTTCGTTTGTGTAACTCCCTGTTAATTCAGGCAATGCAGATAGTTCCTCGCTTCTAATTTTCAAAATTGCGTATATTCACCGGCTGACAATGTCATATTCAGGTTCAAAGTTATCTAGGTTCCGGTGGCTAACAATCTCGGCTACCAAGGGTTGTGGAATCATGTGAAAAACAAATATCATACTGTTGTAGACATAATTTGGGCATGCAGTTGTTAAGGGATCGTTCGTGCTTTGGCTGGACCTGACTAAGTATGCCAAACAACATCCGAAGTTAATCAAATTAGCAGGTAGTGTTTAGGCGCCTGATAGCTTATGGTAGATTGGCGCTGTTGTGCGACTGGGAAGGCTGTTTGCCTCAAGTCGGCTTACGTGATTTAACTAAACCGCGTATCTAATTTGAAATCTAATTGACCTACTGTGACTTAGTCAACTTTTTACCTAAATACAACGCAATCAACAAATTTTAAAAATCATAGTCGAAGAGTGGAAAATTCATCTCCAGTCCTATTGATCTGTACTTAATTAATATGTTTACTTCGCCTTTAAGTAGCTTAGTAAGTAAGCTTATTGTCGATTGCATTCTTTGATCCGCCGTAAATATTATTATTAGTATTATACTAAACTTCACGCTCCATGCATTTTAAAAAAAGCAAAATTATTTTAATCCTTGTCTAGCTCTATAAAAAGTTATAACATTTACATTTATTAAAGAATTAGTAGTGCAGTCAATTGGTAATTAACCTTAAAAATGAAGCCATTCCAAAATGTTTCTTAGGTTTATGAAGTAAACATGATTGCTACTATTGTGTATTAGATGTGGTGCATCTCGTAACAATTTAGTTCATATGGGAGAAGGATAAACCAAAGTCAACATGAACAGAAGATATAATCTCATGTGCACATTCATTTCGTGCTTACTGGCGACTCATCAGTAGGAGCCGGTATTACACTATATATCCACTGTATATTTGGTTGAGGAATGTAGGACAATTGGACAGTACAATCTCGGCTTCGAATTTCTTCATATAAAGTCTTTGACAAAGCGTCTTCAAAGAAAACTCACTATTTTGAATATATATATATATATATATATATATGAAAGATATATATATATATATACATATATATATATATATATATATGGCTATTGTATCAGTACCCATACCAACATTATGATACCGAAAATGTACATGCTACCAACACTATGGTTACTGAGTCTGTTCGTAATCTTAACACAATGGATTTCAACGTATGCTAAATTTCATTGATTTCGACTAAAATTTCCAACTATCCGGACCCAATCTATAAATATATGAAAGATGTTATGCCACCTAGACTAGTGGCCTTTAAACGAAGCTGTATGACAATATTGGTTTCCTTAAATATTTGTGAGTTTTCTGTGACGTCGAGATAAGATACTTTACTCTAGCTTAAGTTTACATGGACATATATATATATATATATATATATATATATATATATATATATATATATATATATAAAGCTTTTTGCTTTCAAAATTCCATTCGACTGTGTATGCTTGGCGAAAGATATGGTGCACACAATCTACGTTCTGCTTCATTTAAGTCTCGGACCTCGCATGGGTAAAAATTCCTTGCATTTAATTTTATCATTTTTTAATTTTATCTTGGTGTAGCTTTTGCTTAAACATGCCTTTAATATGTAAATGTTTGCCTAAAGGTCAATTTGTTCTCTGGAGCACTGTTTTTGGGCGAAGCTTTGGGTTGGAACATTTGGTCGTCTGTCGCGCTTGTACTCAGCATGACAAGCATCATCACTATATTGGGTAATTACCTAACATTTTCCAGATTTTAACTTAGGTTCATTTTATAATTGCTTCTCAAATTTAATTCGAACGAATATATTACGGACACAACTGTGCACTTCTTAAAAGCACACCCTTACTACCTTTGCCAGTTCGACCATTTCAAGCATATTGGCTGCTGAAATAAGGAAAACGATTGACAATATTTGCCACCTTCCTGAGAGATGTACGAACGAATTCATGCACTTTGTCTGGTTAGGTGGCCTTTTGATAAGTATGAGGAAGCATGTATGATAACTAACTGTTAAGGCTACTTGTTCCATCCGAACTTTTCTGTTTTTCTGTTCCGGTTGCATGTGATTCAGTCAAGTTGATTGTGTTAGCGAGCGAATTGTCTCAGAAGGTCGCTTACGCATCTTATGAAATATCTAGTAAATACTCATCCATTATGAGTAGGATATGCGTATTAATGTTTTGCATGCTATTTCCTCTATCAACCAATATATTTCAGCTCATCTTACTGATTTATTTGTAATCGTAAAATTGCACTCGGTAAATAATGCATAAAAAAATTTACATCTAATTTAAGGGAATGAATCTGAGTTTTCCGTACCGCTACGATTATAAATTATCTTTGAGCATATCCTCATGCTTTCACTCTGATAAATATTAGCGATAGCGTTTAGCTGATCCTTGTTTTGCCTAACAAAGTGAGTAAACAGGTCTACATTCTTTCGACTTATGTCGGTACACTTTGCCTAGTGACGTCAACCGTCAACAGCTCATCACACAGAATATAGACTAAAGAATGAAACGGGTGCGTTGTTTTCGTTCAAACAGCTTTATTTATACTTTTCGGTGGTTGATCTCATATTGGCTACTGAGATTTCACCAGATTGGTGTGTGTTGCGTATGTTTATCTGTATTTAACTGTTAAACCTTCACTTAATTATAACTACGTAGCGGTGTATAAATTTGTGAGTGAAACTACGGTGACTGTCTTCCAATTTAACTTTGCACACGTCAAAATAAACGTTCTAAACCTCCCATGTGATATGGCGTAATAGAAGGTGAAGTAAGGGGTAAACTAAACAAAAGCTTTATAAACCAGTAGTAAAATAATTCCAAAATAAATGACCTAGGCGATAGAATGTAAATAATTAGCTTAAGTAGAATTTGAAGATATCTACTGAAAGAAAAATCATATTAATTTTGGTTGGAAAGATGCTAAATTAATAAATGTTTCGCAAAATTGGGACCTTAGGATAATAGATGAGAATAACTTGATTCTTCTCGATATGCGTTCGCGGATTGTCGCTTTGCACTATTAGCTTTGCAAAGATCCGATTGATCCTTATTTCCAAGTACGTATAGAGTTCGTCTTTTTATTGGCTGGGTGCGGATTCCTTCCTTCCGAAGGCTTCAAAATTGTTCATACTAACCACTGGAAATGAGGTACGATCTAATCTTCGTTGAATGGCGACGTTTCGATTCGTAATTTCCCGAATCATCATCAGGCCTGTAATCACAATATCAGATTTAAGCAAATGTGGCAATCTTGCTTGCTTAATCTGTTATTGTTAGCTTTGCTACTGTGTGTATGATTAGAGGCCTGAAGATGGAACGGAAAATTCCGTTCCGAAACGTTGCCAATCAGTGAAGATTTCCAGTGGTTTTTATGAGCTACGTTCAGGCCTTCGGAGGAAAGGGACGAATCAGCATCCAGCCACGACGCAGACGAACTCGGTGTGTACCTAGAAATGGGGGATCAATCGGATCTTTACAAAACTGATTGTGCAAAGAGAAAACCTGGAAAAAAACACATTGCGGAGAATCAAGATATGGCGCTCGCACTGCGCAACCATGCGAGAAATATTTGACAAACAAGAAATATCGGCGTAAAATGCAAAGAGTGATACTGAAAATAATCCCGTAACTTATACTAAGTAGTAAATTAGTAAAATCGCATATAATCTAATCACAATCTTATATTCATAATATTTTGCTGGAGTTAGTTCCTGTTTCTGATTTGTGTAATGTTCGCTTGATACCTTTAGTTACTTATGTGCTCCAAGTTGTGCAAAACTCTGTCATGCCGATTTTTATTCCTTTTAATTTCTTGTTGGTCTAATCCTCCTTTAGGTAGCCAAATTAAATTAAACCTCGAGCATCAAAGCCGAAATGTCTCTAGTGCCTTGTTCCCGAAAACTCGGAAACATCTGCCAGCTGCCAACGTTGTCTTTAAGCGTTGAACTCGCTCTGAAGTTCAAATTATAATAATTGACAAGAAGTCTAGGAGCAACTGTATGGGGGGGGGGTAAAAAAATTATTTTCGCTTTCTATGTCCAAATTTTGAGTAGATCGATAGTTTTCTGAAGCATTTTATTTATGTTTTTTTTGCGGAAGATTTTTATATACTAATTCATCTTTGTTTTTGTACATCAACTGGTTTTATTTGTTTTTGGCGTTATTTAAGGTGGATTAACCGCAGTAATGTATACTGACGCACTACAATGTGTATTCATGATATGTGGATCAATTCTTTTAGCAATTCTAAGTAAGTTTTCAAAATATTTTAGATAATTAAAAATTGATCATTTTCCGTTAATGAAAAATCGGAAGTCACCTTTCTGTTGCATCTGCCTTTCGGTCCTAGCTAGTTTCTTCTTAAAGATTTTTGTTGTAGCTAATGATTTTGAGGGGGTAGCAAACCATCATTTGTATTGGCAAATATCTTATCAGACAGACAAACAGAACTGCAATGCATCACAACTTAAGCAATGCTTCACTGTAGCGTACCTATGATGTATATTCATAGTTATGTGTGGGTTGTAAATGAACACTAAGTGGACAATAATTAGGGCCATGAATTAAAATGAACTGTTATAATGTTTATTAAAATTATTATGTTTGCGTACCTGAAATGAATATCGACTCAATTTTTAGCCAATTCCATGACCTAAAACACTAGCGCCAGTTATACGTGCAGACTGGCTTCCATATCCAATGGTTATCTGCAGTAAACTGGTGGTAGATTTACCGTTGTGCACTTAGTTCGGATGGGCATTGACGTTTATTTTAAGTCCGCGCGCTTTTTTTGTTAATAGCTCTCGTCCTTCGCGTAATTGTTAAATGCTTCATTGGTTTAATACTTATCTGGAATGATTTGAACTACATACGATTTTTAGAATCGCGGTATTAAAATCAATATTTTCTCTTGTATTTTTACGACGGGTATTCGCTTATGTAACCCTACCTGCAGATATCAAATTACACATATTGTTAGAAATTTTTAACTATATTAATTCGCTTTCCTATTGTTATATATATATATATATATATATGTGTGTGTGTATATATATATATATATATATATATATATATAATTTGCTGTTTTCCCCGTTTCAAATATATGCTCTGAAATAACTTATTTTCTTGACTGTGCTCAGCTTCTTAAGATCCATTTTTGCAGTTATTGTTCTGGTATTTCGTTGATCAAATCCTTCGTCTTACGTCCAATAGATGTGATACTGTATATATATATATATATATATATATATATATATATATATATATATATAATTAATTTGCTGTTTTCCCCGTTTCAAATATATGCTCTGAAATAACTTATTTTCTTGACTGTGCTCAGCTTCTTAAGATCCATTTTTGCAAGTTATTGTTCTGGTATTTCCGTTGGATCAAATCCTTCGTCTTACGTCCAATAGATGTGATACTGTATATATATATATATATATATATATATATATATATATATATATAATTAAGTTGCTGTTTTCCCCGTTTCAAATATATGCTCTGAAATAACTTATTTTCTTGACTGTGCTCAGCTTCTTAAGATCCATTTTTGCAGTTATTGTTCTGGTATTTCGTTGATCAAATCCTTCGTCTTACGTCCAATAGATATGATAATGTATATATATATATATATATATATATATATATATATATATATATATGTATGAATTTATATTGATGCATGTAAACCTCTCCGAATTTTTTTATTTATGTGGCTATGTAAATATGCTTTTATATATTTTAAACCGTACGTTTTTATGTATGCATATGTTAATATTTAAGTGTGTGTGTATATATTTATGCATCTGGTTAAGTGTATATATAAATTTGTCGATAAATAAATTTAAGTTTATTGAATGCAATCAAACGCCTCCTTTTTCTTTTCATATTGAATTACACCCATTTTTTTCATTATAAAATCAGAAAAATGTTCGACTACCACATTTTACTTTATTTGCTAAACTCAAGCATAATCCTTTCAAAAAATATCTAAAGGAAAACACGTTGTATTAGGTTGAAACATCACCATAATTAAAAGAGACTACTGATCCTATTTTGGATATTTTTTCAAATGAAATACATGCGTGTCATTTATAAATCTTGTTAAGCCAAAACCAATTACAACATACGTGCATTTGTACGCGTATTTTCCTATATATTCATGTAGCACGATTCATTACTCACTCTCATTTGATTGAAACATGTCGGTTTTTTGGAAAGTTAGTCATGTGGTATTTTATTTTTTTGTATTCAGTTGCGGCTGGCGGTAGTTTTGTTATGTTGTTCGACGACTGGCTAAATACAATGGGATTGGTGTTTACTTCAAGCACGCAAACTTGATTTAAAGAATTGTATTCAGTTAGTTTTCTCACTACTTAAAGTTTCGCTTATCCTTTGTAATAATAGAAAGTATAAACTGTTTTCGATGCAATACTTAATTTCTTCATTGCTACAATTTTGGTAAAGGTGGCATTTATATATATATATATATATATATATATATATATATATATATATATATATATATATATATATATATTAAAGCTCAACCCCCTTTAGATTAAGCGTGCAGAACGTAATTAAAAAAGAAGTAAAATTGTACTAGAGCAGAAATATAGCGAACAAGCCTACAAAAGTAACAGACTTACCGCAAAATTCGACATGTCCATTAATTGCGGAATTATTTTGTTAAAGGAAGAACGCTACTGGAACAAAAACTGCGTTAGTCAAAACGCAGATCAGGTAATTGCGGACACCATCAAAATTTAAGCGATGACTCATCGTATGACATTATTCAAAATGAGTAATCAACATTGCGTAAAACAAAGAAAGACACAGCTAAGAGTGGATTGGTTACGACAACTGTACAGTTATGATTGGATGAGCGAAAATATTAACGAATCAAGAATAATGGCTGTAGATACTGATAGAATCAATATTTTTTAATAAATTATTTTTCATGTATTGCAGTTCTTTTTTCACATACTTTAAAAGATGGCGAATTTAACAAATATTGTAAAATATATATTCTTTTAATTTAAAAAAGGCTTCATCAAAGTTGGAGGTTTTTCTAGCCTTCTGGAGCGTTATCCACGAGCGATTGCACGAGTAGACCTGTCTAAGTCGCTTGATGGAGGTGGACAAGAGGGAGTTCGCCTGTTGACTGGTATTGCTGCTGCAGTGCAGCAATATAATTCGAGCATCGTGGAAAATGCCAATCTGTCTATCGATCCAATGCTTCTAAGCAATATTATCGAAACAGCACCATCCAACACATCGTTTAGTTGTGGACTGCCTTCCCCACGGTTGTTTATTATATCTTCTTGTTGTTATTTTTACAGCATATATAATTAGCAAGATATGGTATTCTTAAATATATTGCATTATAAACATCGTTCAGAGGTTTTCGCTCGATTAACGGTCTCTAAAGCGGTATGTTCATGAAGAGATATCCTAATGTAGGCTACGAGTGCATATAGTTTGTGCAATGCAATTTTATTTTGCATTTTACAATCAAAATTTACGATTTTGTATTGTTAGTTTGATGAGTTGGTTGTTTGGTGTCTGGTGATCGATCAAATCTTTAAATCAAGTTTGCGAGCTTGAAGTAAACACCAATCCCATTGTATTTAACCAGTCGTCGAAGAAGATAACATACTACCACAAGGTCGTAAACTTGATTTAAAGAATTGTTATCACCAGCCGCGCAATCAATTAATGTTTAATCGATCAAATCATTCGTACGAAAAATTATACAAAATAATATGATAAACAACGAATAATATCATGAAAAATTGTCATTCGGAAATAAAACTCAAATTGCGAGTCGGTTAAGCAAACCTTATGTGGGTCCAAAGTTTGGTCTGCTCAAGAAATATCTCAAAATATACATAAGATTTCCATTTGAGATATTCATTTTTACTTAGCACTTGAAAGCTTGACTTTTTTAACAATACGTCAAGTAGACGAAATGTCTGTCACGTTTCTATTGATTTATAATTCTTTTTCTATGCAAATAACGCTTATTTGTTTAAATCATGATTACGCGCCTGATATAAGCACTAATCTTATTATGTATATATATATATATACAAACTAAACACTGTGAAGTTAATTCATTCAGCAGATCCGTTTCGTCTTTACTGGGATCTATTCTAGTACTGTACAGAATTTTTCCGTAGAAGGGGCTCCAACTGGGACGACAATCAGGACAGTACCTAAGGAGTTCCCAATAAGCACGAAACCGATCTACTGGATGAATTGTCTTGGCTAACTTTTATGTAATTATTTTATACTGCAAAAATTATGTATTATTGGTTTGGTGTTTATATAAAGCACGTAACCTTGATTTGCTTAATTAATATCACCACCCGCACAATCAATGATTGTTTAATTGTAATAGCGTTTGTTTAAAATCATTCAGGTGGCAGTTTGTATAAGACAAATGAAGGCACCCGGCTTTGCCCAAAAAATCGTTAGTTAACTGGCTAATAAAGCAAGCTGACTAATTAAATTCGATTTTTTTGTCACTAAGTTGAAATGATCATTATTTTTCTAGAGTGTGATTTTATTCTTAGTAGACAAATTATCATAAGTATCCGAGAACGCGTAACAGATTTTAGCCTCTAACATTCCGTATTGATCGGGTTATTTATTGGTTACTACCGTTTGCCTTACTAGCATGTACTTTCCTAAGAAACAGAAGAATAAAATTGACTGAGTCATACATCCTGCCATCAAATGCATAGTGGACTGCCTACTACATTTGTTCCTCCCCATGTGGTCCAGTATGAGAAGCTTTACTTTAATGGCCATATGTCCTCAGGAACTGCTTCGAGCGACTCATCTCTATTTATTTGCGTATGCAATTACGTTATTTTTTAATAGAATTGAACGCCAGTTGCTTATTTAAGTTAGTTTCATCCTAGT
The DNA here is from genome assembly GCA_029291075.1 of Eudiplozoon nipponicum. NCBI lineage: Eukaryota > Metazoa > Platyhelminthes > Monogenea > Mazocraeidea > Diplozoidae > Eudiplozoon > Eudiplozoon nipponicum. The sequence continues at coordinate 15,268 of JAQBSW010002748.1, read as the reverse complement.
ATTACCCGTTAAACGTTGCCAGTTTACTGTCCCCCCTTTTTCATTCATTGCCTTCTCTAACATTCAGGTCATTTGTAATGCTCCGTGACATTTCAGACAATGATATGCCTTGGCTTGGATTCTTGTTGGGTCAAACACCCAGCTCTATCTGGTATTGGTGTGCTGATCAGGTTGGTATTTACTTTTATTCTGGTATTTAGTTCATTTAAATTTTCCAAGTGCTAAAGTGCGTTTTTTATTAATTAAATTTTATCATCGTATATAAATAACATTTAGCGATGTTTTACCCTATAATTTTACTTTCCTGTATTTAGTCGAATATTTTTGCCTGTCGACATCATTTAGTTTTTGTATTTTATTATGCCGTCACTAATCTGAATTCCATTTTTTCCTAGAATTATTTTATTATTTGCAAGTGTTAATTAACGTTATAAAAGAAACATGTTGCGCGACAGGAAATAAACAATTTACCTGATTTTCGGATTGCGTACCGAAATATTTGAATCCACTGTCATCATGATTTTTGCAAAAATCATGATGACAGTGGATTCAAATATTTCGGTACGCAATCCGAAAATCAGGTAATTAACGTTATGTTTGGCAAGTTATCTATCGATACACTGAGGCCTAACATTGGTCGCTGTTTTCTTGATTTTTCTACGCTTCAGTTAACCTGCATTTTTTTAAATAATAACATTTTTACGATACAAGGTATTGCATAATTACATGATCCTTGTTCTGAATGAAAAGTGATTGCTCCAAGTTCTACTTCTCATCGGAAAACATTTCTAATTTCCTTCTGCAGTTCACAGCTCATCATACAATATAAATTAAAAATAATATAGCAGTTTTGAAATACCATTTAAACTTTTTATATACTTATGAATAGGTGGTCTCATAATAACTACTGACCTTTCACGAAATAGTCATGCATCTTTTATGTTTATGTGTGTATATAACCACTATGTATTCGATTAAATATAAAAAAATACGCGTTTATGTCCATCTAAGTAAAACCACAAAAGAAAATGGCGTTTTTTAGACTGTGTTGTACATACCTGCTTTATCTTGAATTTATACTTTCGTATGTGATTTACTTCTCAATTCAAATTAAGGAAGTTCTCTTGGTTCCATCCGTTTGTGTTTTTGATTAATTTTCTTACCTGTTTTGTTGACTCATACTATGAATTGTTTTATCTTAGTTGGCTTTTTACTATTTTTCTTGATTGTATTAAACAATTATTCATACTTCAAGATAACTTTATTTATAGATAGTTAATTTTATATAGCCATTGTTTTTTAATCTCATCTTATTCAAGATTGTTTCGAAATTGCTAATTCAGTTCACTGTTTATTGTTTTATATCTTTGTCTGAAATTATGTCTACTTTTTTGTTTATAACCTATAATTCTAGCTAATGTTAACTATTAATATACTCACGGAATGCTAAAGTATAACTAACTTATAAAAGACATTTTATTTTTGCGCTATAGAATTTCATGTCTATCTTGTATGTATAGAAACGATAATGTGTGTGTATCCGCATATTTGCGTAAAATTATACGCATTCAAGCTAAAATTTGAGCTTTTTTGAGTTTACATTGGAAGGCACAAGTATGAACATAAATCATTGGATATGAGAAATCTCGTTTATACATTGTGGAAGTTTGTGTTTGTGGTGGGTATTTTTTGTGTTAAAACAAGGGGTGCGGATTTTGATCCAAGTATTATGAATGAAATATAAAGAAAAAAACTGATCGTGTGTTGAAGATATTTTTTTGACGCAAAAGAAGTGTTGTTAGATAAAGTGAACTATCATCATTCGGCGCAAATATCTTTTCATCTATTTCATATTTAACGGGAGGCATATAATATAGCCAGCATATTCACGGATCCTGCCATCCATCGCTCTATAACAAACTTCATATTGAATTTTCGCATAATACTAGCTACCATCGAAGAAAATATTTTCGAAGAACGTGGACCACAGTTAATTCCCGACTGAAAAGGAAGTCCTCCAATTGACTAAAATTTTATTTCAAGATAGCACAACTTTTTTAGCATCGCTAACGAAACCTAGACCAAGTATTCACTGCTTAGGACCATTAAACAATTCGAAATTGCACAGTTGTTAGTAAAAACTCTTTAAATCATGTTTCCGAGCTTGACGTAAACACTAATCCAGCTCTTTTTAACCAGTCGATAAACAGAGCAAACCTACCGTCCGTCACGCGCACTGACCCGTTTCGACATTCCACTATCATCATCAGAGTACGACGGCAATGATTATATATTGTCTCGCTTATATTTTATCTGACGGAAAATATCGGCTGCACAATTTATATGCAGTCACAAAAAATATCTTTAGCAGCCTCCTTCCACATTACGTCATACACACACATACATATATATATATATATATATATATATATATATATATATATATATATATATGTGTGTGTGTGTAAATTTAATAATTAAACAACCAATGATTGCATGCTTGAAGTAAGCACCAATACCATAGTGTTCCTGACACTATTAAAAAAATTGGACCGTCATATTAGCTTTATAGTAGTGACAAAAATACGTAAACTTTTGAGCGATAGCAGCATATCAGGCTAATTTCGTATTATAAATGAGATTTTATCAAATTAAGTAACAACTTTGCCGAAATTGGAATTCAAATATAATGGGTTGGACTACAAAATCAACTGAATAAGTAAAGCTGTTGTTCATCGAACTATTAATATAAACATACCCAAGGTAGACAGGCGCAGCATCAAATAGACTAACTACTACCTTGTTCTGTAGCCTGTTAATAAAAGCGAAGGTCGCAAATCGGACTCTAATTCATGACGCACCGTTTAATAGGCAGTCGTCAAAATAAAAATCTACAGTAACATCGTACGGTTTATACAATAACGGTTTACTCATCTACAGAACGACCATATTAAATTCACTTCATTTTCATTATTTGCATGATTGCGTTTTGATAAAACAAACGAAGTTCTTTTGCCTTGGGTGTATTGTTCTTAGAAAACTCACTGAATGGTTTGCATGCGTGATATCTAGATAGTCGTTTATTTCAAGAAAAGAACTTTATTTGAATGACTGGAATAGTCATTCTCGAAAATGATGATTGTTTAATCGAATAATTTGCGTAAACAGTGGAATCTGATAATAAATTTCTATATGAATGCCTGTATATAAATGTCTGTGTACATAATGTACATAATTTTAATTATCAACTACTTAATCATTGATTGCTTAGCTGTATGCTCATCATTTCAAACGTGCATGCGCATATAGTTCTCTGCATCTGTGTATTAGTAAACACCAACCCGGTATTCTAGAATAAATCCTGGAGGTGACAGCCGGTCGCGTGCGATGCGCTTAGCGTTTACATTGGAGCATACAGTAGATGAGGATTTACCTGATCTTCGGATTGCGTACCGAAATGTTTGAATCCACTGTCGTCATGATTTTTCCAAATATACTTCGATATCCATGTACGGATACCTTTTTTAATGGAACACTAAGTTGACAATCAGTATGTCAAGTGGAAATATTAGTTTAAACTGCCCAATTTATACTTGTTGTTAGATCTCCTAAGCATAACTTGTTTTTTTTGAAAAAAATACTATGAAAGTGTATGTCAAATTGGTTTGTGTATATGCCTGCATGTATACATTCTTCGCAATGAGATTACAGTGATTTAATGACAATTACTCACAACTCACTAGATAAGCGTACATGTGTTCTCGTTTGTTTTGGATTGAAAAGTAATCAATTAATGCACGTGTACACTCATGTACATGTTCGCAATCCGAAAATCAAGTAAATAATCTATTCCCTGTCGCGCAACATGTTTCTTTTAAAGTAGATGAAGATATTGATAATAAGTTTGAAACTGCTAAAGCCAACCTATCAGCAACTATTATTCTGTCGACGTAGTAAAAATGCATCAAACTTCTAACCTGCGACTGGACAAGCACTTCCAAACGTTTCGTAATTCACCAAAAGTCGCAAGTAGCGAAGAAAGCGAAACAGTCGTTTCTCGATCTATTGATACCATGACAAATCACGAAGGGCGAAAAAGACCTCGAAGCCATTGGAGTCATTGATTTCGGTCTAAACTATTTAAGTTCGTAGTAGAGGAACAGCAAGGACGGCGCGATAGCATAAACGCGTCTGAGAGGAATAATTATACGTTCAAGCAAAGTAAAAGGAACTACCTGATGTGAGTTTTGACTAACACAGACAGATTTCCAGTTGTCGGCCGCCTACTTATTTTACCCATTATCACAATTTTTCCAAAACAAACTAATGAAGTAAGCACGATATTTCCTCTGGCCATATCATTTATACTTCAGACTGACCTTTCACTAGATAGAAATTCGTTACTGAAAATTCAGAATATCTCTTAAAGCGATTGCGAAGCTAATCAAGACAATTCAGGCAGGGTTTCCACTGGAAATGCGATGTGTGGACAACATTCAAACAATCATTTTACATTCCTGCTTTATATTAAATGTTTACTTCTATCCATGATTCATTTGTCAATTCAAATTATAAACCTAATAACCCATTAAACATTATTGCTAACATCAAGCACTTTACAACATAGCAAATTTCTAAATTTTTTTTGTCATAGAAAAAGAAAATACTCCTATTTCTAGGATCACAAACTCAGGAATTTTTATAAGTTGGTTGAAATATTTGACAAATGTATGTGAGATGAATGTTGCAAGTTAACGATCATTGATATGATTCATATTTAATTAAACATACCGGGAACATAATCCTGGAATGTTTACGACGATTTATAATTGATAATCCGTTAATATTGGAGTACAGTCAAATGATGATTGGACGCATCATTGGAAGGGTGGAAATACGTACTTTTTTACTTACATTTACAATTAGGAAAGAGTGATGTCTCAAATGGACAGCCTTTGTGAGTTCTAATAACAAATATCATTATGCATCAATTGAAATAAATGTTTAGGGTAAGATATTTATGAAAACCAAACTGAATCTGCCGTTTTTGAATTGCATTCTGTTGATCTGGAACCATGGTGTATAATATATGTTAAACTTATAAAACGTAGCAAGTGAAATGAGTGAATTCCAGTTTACGATTGAAAGGCAGTTATAGAGTGAATTACCGTTTCTGGATGGCGTCGAAGTTTGTATTAGTCAAAAATTAGGAAATATTTATCGAAAGGACACTTTCCCTGTGGTGCTTCTTTACTTCAAGTCAAATCATCCGTATCAGATGAAAATTAGTCTTTTAATATTCTAGACAACAATAAGCCTTGGATTAACTTATTTTTAAACATAGAGAGATGAAATAAGCGGGTTGCAAGAAATATCTATCGATAATCTTTACTCTTGTCAGTCAATAGAAGCAAGAATGGTGAATGTCCTAAGTAAATTTAACACTAAGTCGATGTACGAAATGTTGGATAGATCAGCGAAGGGTTGTAGGCTCGTGGTATTTGTGGTCTTCAATCCAAACAACAATGTAAAATCAATAGAATTAAATTATAATATACGAACCGTTTTAAGTCGGACCATTCACCGAGCACTTAATTTCTTAACCAGAAAGTAAAATGATCATTTAGACACATCAGGAGTGTATGGAATCTCATGGAATTGCTGTACGCTTATTTATTTGTCCAAAATCATGCACCCAATTCCACCGGTAGCAACTTTTGTAGCTGTAGTTAAGGTACGACGTTGCCTATTGTTATCATGGATTTTAGATTTTGTTTTGTCAATTAGTCTACGGGTGTTCTTTGATGTTGGGCAACTTCGCTATCTGCAATTGGCGCTATTTTTAGTCTAACTTGTTTAGTTAAGTCATTTGAAATTAAACAGAATACTGACTCTCCAATGAGGTACATTTATGAAAATTTATGAGAGTAATAGGGGAAGTTCAACATTAACTTGAACTTCATGTGTTGATTTAAATGAAAGGAAAAATAACACAGGTAATTTTATCTCTTGGGAACTGTACACCAAATTGCGAACAAAAGATAACTTAAAGTCTTCAATCAACGAAACTTTTGCTTTCAAGGAGGTATTATTTGCGTCTTTCGAGACTAAGCGCTAGCATCGTATCTTCCAGTGTTGAACAAACTAATGGTCCACGTTTGTTGCTAATTTTGTATGTGTACCGGAAGTTTGCTTGTTTTGAGTGGCGCTGACAATATAGAGACATGCATATGCGTTCTGTCAATACTCTTAATGGACTCCACCTTTCTATTTGTAACTTTCACGTTTGTCAATCTCATTTTTTGAAATTATGCCTTTGTACTTTCTTGTTTTTTTGGTGTCTTCAAAAGAAACTCCTTTTATTCTTTCACATAATTTAAATTTATGCCATGTTGGTACCACGCGACAATTCATTACAATCAATGCTAGGAAAACCCATGAAGTTAAATATCGGGTTTTCAGATGTTTTTTATCCGCTAAAGTTAATACAAAAATTCATGTTGAAATAGCAATCTATTGTGTGACGCTCAAAATTTTGCAAAACCAAATTTATCAACAGCACCATATCTAATTATTTTAAAAGCTGGCACAATTGCTTTTATTCAACGAAAATGCTAATTTGGATCAGTGTCAAATTTAACGAGGCATTACTTAGTCACGAGCAGTCAAAATTTCAATTTAGAAAAATTCAGACTAGGTATAAATTAATTCCACGCTGTGCCTTTACATTTTTTCGTCGTTTTTGTTATTTTAAATTTAAAATAATGGTTGTATAATTATGCTAATTAGTGCATGCATGCATATATATACACGAGAAAATGGGGAATTTAACAAAAATTATATATATACTGATTTATTCTGACAGGTAAATTGTATTTCGAATGGAAGGGGTATAGCACCATTCATTGCTGATGTATAAATTGGTGCCCTATAAGTAATTTCCTACAGAACATGCTTGCAATTGTGTATTAGGCGTGCGCACCTAGTAAAAAAATTAGTTCAAATATGCCAAGAAGGATAAACCAAAGTCAGCATGAACGGAAGTATAATCTCATGTGCACATTCGTTTCGTGCTTACTGGCGACTCATCAGTAGGAGCCGGTATTACGCCCTATATACACTATATATTTGGGTGAGGAATGTGGGAGAATAGGACGGTACAATCTCCTATACGAATGTGGAAACCTGCAGTTGTGGAGCTACCTTCATATATTGTTCATAGCACCCATTTTTTGTGCAAAAAGAATAAAAAAATTTCATCAGACACAAGAACCGCTTCTTTCTCATATTCTTCTCAAGTATCTACAAATGATCATATTTTTATACATAAATTGAAAGGCAAAACAAGATAGAAATATGTAAACATGGACAGTGTAATGTAATTAAGCAAATCAATTGCGTGCGTCACCTCTAGTTCAAACTCCATGCCTAAGCATGCTTCTTCTGCTTGCATAAATCAGGCTGCAATTTATTTATCCATAAGGCTTCGTATGTGGCTAGCTCCCTTTTGTTATTGCATTTAGTAATTATTTTAAATGTTACGTCTGGAGAACATACGTGTGATGTTTCAACGATGTGTTGTGCAATTGCAGACGTGTATTCACCATTTCATTTAAAACAGGCGTTTAAGTTACAATGTTCTCTCATTCGAGTAATTAACCGTCTGGTCGATCGGCCTACGTAAGTTGATCGACAACTTGCGCATTTATATTGGTAAATAATATGTGATGTTGGCATTAACGGCTGTTTCTCCTTGATTGATGGTAACAGCAAGTAAGTTACCTTAAATAACACTCGTAGTTTAACTGCATTAAATGTGCGTGTTAATGCCGCTTCAACTTTCTTTTGTGCCATTCGGGAAACTGCATCCACCTTAAATGGGATGTCCAGGTAGACTGTTTTCTTTTCTGGTTCGTAATAAGTCTGTTTCTGTTTAATTCCCCTTTTAATTATTGATTTTATTAATTGCCTAGGAAAGCCAATAGACATTAAATCGTTAATTGCTTTATCATATTTGTTTTCTTTTGAATCTTGACTAATCTATCTGTCAATTCTTGAAGAGCAGCCACGAACTGCCTGATAATTTATATTGAAACGGCACAAAACTGCTGTAATGCAAATACCGTGCAGACCAAGTTGGTTTATGGCAAATTGTTCTATTTAATTTACCATTGGTTTCTTTATTTAATAGTACATCTAAGAAAGCCACAAGATCATCTTTTCTCGTGCTCTGACAAGAAAACCGATATTCTTATGTGCTTTGTTAAAACTTTGAAGCAGTGTTCGAGATTGCGACCTGTTCTTAAGGAAAAAATATCATCAACGTTCCGTATATATTGAGCACATTTACTTATGTTGCTTCTTAATGATGTATTCTCAAAATACTCTAGAAAAATATTAACACTGGAGATAGGGGGCTCCCATGTCACACCTTCGGTCTGTTTATAGATGCTTCCAATAAAACGATGTTTTATATTTTTGTGCATATTGTGATGAGCAACAGAAACCGTCTTTACTCGATCTCCTGCAAGTTTGTGACGATATTAGCTCTTATCTAGTATGAATGACCGAATGTGAAAGTAATCTACATAAGCATGGTTTTTCTATCCAAAATACAAAACTCAGCAGTTAGGGTGAATCGGGCTTACATGCGGACGACGGACGCAATAAGTAGCCAGTTAATAATTGCTAATATTAAGTGTGATGTAGAGAGAATGGTGGATGTAGTTATCACAAATGCGTACCGATATATCTCCGATAAATGAACACCCAAGCTATGGCCTCATCACCCATTGCTTTGCACAAAGAAGGTCAAGTAGTTGTATCTAATTGATAGATTAAAAACAGAAATGCATATCTGCCTTTATATATATATATATATATATATAGGTAATAAAAGTAATTGATCATTGATTGCGCGGTGATAATAATCAGTTCGTTTTCCTACGAAAATCGTTCTAGCGACAAGAACTAGCATCGTGCCATTTTTTACAAAAGGTTTTAATTATTTCGAGGCTATCCATATTGATGCGACGTCGCTCATCATCTAGGGAAAAACAAGAATGTTGCCAGAAGGAATTAATGTACACGTAATCCTGTGTGTAAAACAAGGTCAAAATGTGCTATTACGCAACAGTTTCAATTTTTTAAATAAGTCTAGTAGTATAAATTACTTCAAAATAAATGGTAAGGTGAGTAGGCCATAATGTTTGCGTCATCTTGCATTATTTTAATGAATATCACGCTGCTAATTTTCGCCGTTAGAATGGTTTTGAACGTAAACTAACACTACAGTGTCTATTACTATAATCAAGGTTGCGATCTTGGTATAAGCACCTGACCCATTAATTACTGACATATATCAGTATTTAACTAAGAATTGTATAGTGTACAAATATCAGTTCATCCACTAGACCGGTTTCATCCTTATTGGGAACTCATCACGTACTGGCCAGAATTTGCAGCGGTATCTGGTGTTCTAACCACTGAGCCATCCTACCGCAACCAATTTTCGTTTAACTACTGTGTCTATTCTTTCGATGTTGCTACAAATTTATAGTCATATAATTTATTTTTCGTGTATTCTGTTTACTGTTAAACAATCGCGAGTTTTGGGATTGGTAAAGAAAATTTCAATTTTGAGAAAAACATTATCACCATTTTTTTTATCATTTACACGAATAGCACATTTACCATTAGTCGCATATACTGATGCGTTCTCGCCTTCTATGGTTACCATCACAACGCGACTGAAAACTAGCTGCCAAAGTTATAACCATCCAATTAAATAAATTTAATTGAGGCTTTGCATTAATTCTTTATCTTTATTTAAAGCATTTTATCAACAACTGCACAATCGATGTTTGTTTAATTGTATAACTAATATATCTTGGGTGAAAGCTGTTAAAATTTTAATTCGTGTCTGCATAGCTATTACATAACCGACACTTCCAGTCAATACGAGACTGTTAAGGACGTGAGCCACAAATCTGATTTTCCATACCTTGTACACGCGTTGCGGTTTGATTCTCGTTGATCAATTTGCTGTTATGCTCTGATGATAGCCACTTAAGGTCGAATGTGTCAATTTTTTTGACCGACTGTAGTTTTGAAAAGTTGTACGGTTGTTTATGATGAGGTGGATGTCTATCTGAATATAGTAAACTGGCTTTATAGAATTTCGTATACCAATAAGTAAAATACTAAAATATTCATTTATTTTTTGCTTTAATTCTGGCTAAAATTCAATCTTATGCACGACAGTTTGATGCATCTCTCTTTTCTATAAGTATCTAGTTATTAGTGTACTACGTAAAGAACCAGATAATTCAGTCAAGAAAAAAATTATTTTCTAAATTGGCCTTGTTGAACTGTGGTTTAAAATGGATTTCCAAGTAAAATTAGGCCTAAAACTACCAATTTCTTTAAATTAAGTCTGCAAATTAAATTAACCACCAATCGCATTTTATTTAATCACCGCTAAACTACCACCAGTAGCAATTATTTGAACGAACGTGCGACTGACGGCAAATATGTTCGATTTCGTGAACAGTTACATAAATTTTGAATTAGTGCTTAACCTATGATCACAAACTTTATTTATAGAACATGGTAATTGGGTGTCTAATTTTAATTTAAAATAAATTATTATACACCAAAATTAAAAAGGCCAATTTTTACAAGAATTCTTGTCTTAACTGACAGAAAAGCTTTCATGCTCTCGCCCAAAACTAAGAGTCTACTAAAAATGAAAGAAATCCATCCGGTGCAAAATTCCGTTAAAATTACCAGCTGATGTGAGAGAAATCAACTCAGTTTGTTATCAGATTACGTGAAAGTGGTCATCTGTTATGACTTTCGTTAGTATTCTCGTTTTACAATGACACTGATTTTGTGTTTGGAGTCGAGCAAAGAATTCGAAGATCAAAACACTTAAAAACAATGCATATATTATTTTTTCAATATTCATTCATTTTTGCCTTCATAACTTTATTTCGTTGTTTAAATTCTAGTCAAGACAAGCAGCAAGATAAGTGTTTCTTTGTAAACTTCAAAGTTTTGAATAATTAGTGTATTCGCTGCGCATTAGCTATAAGTTAAAATAGATCGCGATGACAAAATGAATTTTTAAATTTAGTGTAAAGATGTACATATTTATTTATAGTTATAGATCACGAGTTTCCTTAGTTTTTCTGTGTTTCGTTGTAATGATTTATCTGCCTTTGAAATTTTTATTCTGTAGTTTTGTAATACACATGCTATGGTTGTTTTCAGTCCCCGTCATTTAATGATTCTGAGTCGACGTCTCTTGTTAAGTCCTTTGACCAGCTTCCTTAAACACTAGCAAGAAATAGACTACCTGAGGAATGCGTTGCTCATGTAAAATTACACGAAGCTCTTTCACTCTCGAGATGTTAACATCATACCACGTCCGATTCGTACTACATAGGATACCATCAACAATTATTTCTCAACCAGTTTAGACGTGACCTATAAGCATTAATATTTGTACTTCGGTTAAATGGTATATCTAAGGTAAAGTTTTAGAATGTAAACATAAATATCGCCTCCAGCATATAGCGAAAATGGAGAGCTGATGCCAAAAAAGCAATTGCCAATTTACTAGAATCCCTTCATCGTTTATACAATAAAATGTATTTCTTAACATAAGAATGGGCGTTAAAAAATTTGATAAATAAAACCCAAAAACATTGCCGCAGAAATTGATTAAATTATGCCTGGCACCGTCAGGAAAGCCAGCCAGTTTTGGGTATGTATTTGAAACGGAGTAAATCGCCGATTTGTCGAATTTATCCGATCTACATAAAGAAGTATCAGAATAATTATTATACATATACGAAGCCATTTATATAATTTAGCAACCGGCCTGGAAATTCAAACGTTCCGCCGACGTGAAATTTTACTCAATTGAACATGAATCGCACGACTATCAGCAATAATTTTGTATCCAGGAAAATCGGACCATCATCTGCACACTTTCAATCGGTTTAGCAGAAAGGTGAAGTAAGTTCCGCTGCACAAATGACATAACTGTCATCAATAACAGTTAAAGATATGTCACAACAAGATACGCGATTAGATACTGATTTTTGCCGAGAACTTATGTACATTTAATTATTCATTAGGTGATGCGCACATAGAAAGAAATTAGTTCAAATATGACCAGAAGGATAAACCGAAGTCAGCATTAACGGAAAGTGTAGTCTCGTGTGTAAATTCGTTTCGTGCTTACTGGCGACTCATCAGTTGGAGCCGGTATTACATGCTATACATACTATACATTTTGGTAAGGAATGTAGAATAATTGGACGGTAAAATCTCCTATACGAATGCGTAAACCTGCAGCAGTAGAGCTAACTTCATATAAAGTATTAGACAATGCGACTTCAATGTTAACTCACTATATATATATATATATATATATATATATATATATATATATATATATATATATATATATATGCAGACCCTGTAGTGGGTACCAACACTATGGCTGTTTCCTCAGTGGCTGATACCAACACCATGGTTGTCGATTCAAGGTATGCTAAAGTTCACTGACATTGAGAGTTAAAACTACTTCTAAACACCTGTTACTCCAGCCTGAGTCACCAGTAAGCACGAAACGGATGTACAAATGAAATTATACTTGCCTTTCATGCCTACTTTGGCTTATCCTTCTGGTCATATTTGTACAAATTTGTTAGTAGGTGCGTAACACCTAATACATGATTGCATATATATTAGATCTCTGCAACAAACAATATATATCTCATGGTTACCACGAAAATTGATGACTGAAATCAATCAAGGCCAGGGTGTATGGATTTGCTGGAGTAAAAGTTTTTTCAGAAGAAGTTGTATTTCTCAATTTTGGTAAACTTTAGCATACCTTGAAATCCATTTTTTGGTACCACGTGTCTACTCGGTAGCCATGGTGTTAATACCACAAACCCATTCGGCGTCCATAGTGTTGGGTATGAGGTAATGAAACAATGGCCATAGTGTTGGTACAGTTTACAGGCTCGGTGTATATATTATATATAGTGATATGTCATTAAAATTGCATTGTTGAAGGCTTACCATGAAGTTTGCTACTATTGTACAGGTTAATATATTCGTATAGGAGATTATATCGTCCAATCATCCCACATTCCTCACAAAAATATTTAGTAGGTATCTGACTTAATTCCGGCACCTATTGATGAGTCGCCAGTAAGCACAACATGAATGTGCACATGAGATTATACTGTCCGTTCGTACTAACTTTAATTTATCCTTCTGATAATATTAGAACTTATTTACTGTGCGTAACCTTTAACCCAAATGCAATACACACACCTACAAATCATTTGTATGATTGGACATCAATTAGTATTTCCGAATTTCTTTGCATAGATTACGATTTATCAGAAAACTTGTCATGTCTGCTTCGGAATCTGGTTCTCTAACCACTAAGCCACTCTACCGCACAGGTTAGAGCACCAGATTCCGAAGTTGACGTGCCCAGGTTCAAGTCCTGTCCGCGACAAATTCTTGACAGAACGTGATGAGTTCCCGATAATAGCACAACCAATCTACTGGATAAATTGCCTTATCTACACTATAAAATGCTTCGTTTATACTGACAAATATATGCACATAATGGGACAGGGGCTTATATCAAGATCGCAACATTGAATTAAATAATTGTTATCACTGCCTGCGCAACCAATGTTTGATTATTTATAAGAATATGTTGTAGATTCTTTAACTGAGCATTTATAATAGTGTAAAGAATTTAAATGCATTCTTACTGTTTATTGTATCCACTGCCTCAATATTTTAAGAATGGTTCTCGTTCACGCATAAACTGCTAAACATTATTGCATGAACGCCGATTGCATAGACGGTGATATGCATCTGCAGCAATAACATGTTAAACGAGTCGTACCATTGTCGACAGACGAATCTATTTTTGTTTTATAAGAAGAAGTTGGTTTCTGATTTTTTCATATTCTGTCAGGTTTGCTGTCGATAATTTAATTTATTAACATGCCATGCATTTCGTCTGATACTTTTTTTGTGGATCTCCTTTATGACCATCTGAATTCACGTATTATCTCTGGCTTTTCTCATACACCCTTTTTGAGTCTTTTTGACATTGTTTACAACCCAATTAATTGTAGATGAAGTTGGTTGTGATACGCCTTCCGCCTGTCTGCAAGCCTGTGGTAATCGGCAAGGGTGCAGTAATCTGGCATACCCGAAATTAATTCTAAGCGTTATGCCACAAGGTTAGTTAACATATTTGTCTAACAAGCCTTTAAAATTACTTTTCAATAATTGTTTTTGGTTGATATTTTTATATGTATTATTTTACTTTTTGGATATTACAATGAGCCCTGCTTGTTTTCCTCGTTATAGCCGCATTCCTGACAGCCGGAAAACCACAATCCCTGATAAGCATGAGAATTATATAATCAGAATTATCTTCATAAAGGTATACTTACATTGCCAAAGGATGCGCCACATAGATCCGCTGCAACAAGCGTGTACAATTTGACTGGCAGGTATTTAGGATTCGCAGATTATATGTTATTTTAACAAATACCAATCGTTTACATTTCAATTGATACGACTTAATATTTGTTATTGTCTGGTAATTTGGTGTTCTGCGAGCATAGGACGCGCGGTTTCGCGTAGACTAACGACAGAGTTTATCGAAATACGTATGAATTGCGTATGAAATTCGTATGGGTTGAGGTGTTATGATTAATATTATTTGAACAGTTTGCCATACATTTAAATAATTTTTCAGAGATTTCACTGATAATAGTTTAAAAAATAAGTATCGGCGTATATTCCATGTCCAAAAACTTGATATAAAAAATGTTCTTACCTACCGCTCATGAAATGGTTCCTAAATTGAATAAATATATAAATATAGTCATAACTGCGGAAAAGTAATGTCAGTGATTATTATGCAGATGACATTTCGATCAATTTAAATGTAGGTGAGACAAGTTTGGATGCTAGTCATGTTAAAAGTCATAAAAACCACATTTTCACTGCAGGTTTATCCTTTTCTGTCTATTTTTCGTTAAGTTCTGATAATGATCAATGTTAGTCGAACCGCAGCGGTACATGTGACTTCCAATAGTTCTGCCTTGTTGGTTGAGGGGATAACATTTATGTGGATACTAATTGAAAGTCTGCAAACATGATTTTAAATAATCTATCGAAATTTCAAAGAATATTTTGCGTGAAT